>JAJMHT010000158.1:0-43327 GCA_030583145.1 Metschnikowia vanudenii
GGGCAAGCAATCGGTATTCCCTGATTGGGACACACCTATTTCAATAGGTTGCACTCACCAACCATTATTGTTTGTGCAACATAGTTTTCCTTTCAAGATTTTGGCCTCATTATTTATTAGAAAAGGCTTTTGTCAAAGCCCCACTAAAATCTTGACTCTCAAAGATTCTCTCGATGTTCTGTTTTGCTCCGAGTTTCTCCGTACTTCATGTTTCGTAGTTTGAAATTGCTCCGACACGCACGCCGATCAATGGTGCGAACTTCGAAGGTTCTTTCTCCTGGCAACACCCTCTTTGGATCTGAATTATCTCAGCAAAGATATTCGAAACTTATTTGAAACACCTTTGAAACACTTTTGAAACACATTTGAAGCATGCATGAAACAATTTACAAAGCCATAAGAAAATTCTGAAAAAAAACCAAACAATGGTGTCCTGCAAATCTTTTACCTTTTCCTCTCGCCCACCGTATGCGCTTTACTCCCCAGTTTTTGCCGCAACACATCAACAATTTCCCAAGTCCGCTCAAACAATCGGCCTGCACACACACCAGCAACAGCCGTTCTCTCTTCGCAATGCCGCACCAATGTGCTCACCATGCATGGTCACAATTGCTGTCACGTCATAAGAAAAAAAAAAAAGTCATTGGAGCAACAAACATTTTGGATCTCAATCTGTATATACTTCCTCGTCTTTTACTTCTTACCCGTCTTTTCCGGACTAATTCTCTTCTCATTTTGAGATCTACCAAGCAATTGAACTTTCATTCTGGCTATTCTAATTTCATTGCTAGACATTGCAATTGCTGAGTTCTTACTAAAGAAATCTAAAACCGGCACTGGTGCTACTTAGCTCAAATACAAAAGCGCCAAGAGATTAATACACAAAAAACCACAAAAGAGAACAAAAGAAAATCACCCACAATGTCGTACCATCCCCCACAAGGAGGGCCTCAGGGAGGCCCACAAGGCCCACAGGATTACGAAAACCAGCAACAAGGCCCTTTCGCAGACAAGCCACAGGCTCTGGAAAACTATGACGACGCTTTCAAAATTGAAAAACCAAAATTCAACGACATCTTCTTTGCCGTGTTCTTTCTTTTGGTGGTGGGTGGCTTTGTGGCCATTTCTGGAATCACGCTTAATGCCATGAGACACACCTACGCCATTCAAGGTGGGTCTATTTATAGTTCGCTGAGCAAGTTCACCTTTAACCTGAACACCGCGGTGTTATTTGGGTTTGTGGTGGCCATTTCGGTGGTGTTATCGTTCTTGCTTATTTTGTTGGCCCGTCTCCATGCCCGTTTCTTCATCACCTCGGGCCTCATCTTGAACATCATTCTCGGCTTGGGTACTTGTATCTATTACTTCACCCAACACTACTATTCTGCTGCAATTGTGTTCCTTGTGTTCACTCTTATTACCGCCTGGACTTACTGGTCGTGTAGAAAGCGTATCCCTTTCAGTGCCACTGTGCTTGAAATCACAATTGACGTCATGAGAAGATATAAGTCCACGCTCTTGACATCTTTTCTTGGTATTGTTGCTTCCGGTGCGTTTTCCGCCTTTTTCCTGATGGTGGTCGTTGCCACCTATATTAAGTACTCTCCCGATAGCACTAACCCGGGCTGTAAGGTGAATGGCGGTTCATGTTCCAAGGGTAAGTTGATTGGAGTGTTGGTGTTTGTGTTTTTCGCAGGCTACTACATTTCCGAGGTGTTTAAGAACATCATCCACGTGACAATTGCTGGTGTTTATGGTACATGGTACTATTTGGCGAACTCCGACCAGGGTGAGCCTAAATACCCCGCTTTGGGCGCCTTCAAGCGTGCCATGACCTACTGCTTTGGCTCCATTTGTTTTGGCTCTTTGATTGTCTCCATCATCCAATTGATCAGGGGCTTGGTGGAGATTTTGCGTAACAATGCTTTTGGAAACGGCGACATCTGTGCCGGCTGCGGTTACCTTATCTTGGATATCATAATCTCTATTATCGAATGGATGGTGCGTTACTTCAACCATTACGCATACATCTACATTGCTCTCTACGGTAAGAACTACATCACCTCCGCTAAGGAGACTTTCCAATTAATCAGATTCAAGGGAATGGACGCGTTGATCAATGACTGTTTCGTCAACACATCTATCCAGCTCTACTCAATTTTTGTTGCCTATCTTGCTGCCCTTTTTGCCTATTTATACTTGAAGTTCACTAAGCCAGAATACAACTCCGATGGCGGCTATTACACGCCAGTGTTGGCATTCACCTTTGTGATTGCCGGCCAGATTACGCGTGTTTCCTTGACAGTGATTGAGTCTGGTATCTCCACCTTCTTTGTTGCCTTGGCAAGAGACCCCGAGGTCTTCCAGATGACCAACAGGGACCGTTTCGATGAGATTTTCCGCAATTACCCTCAAGTGCTTGAAAAGATCTTCTCCAAGGACGACCAACAGCGCATTCTGCAACAACAACAACAAGACCTGCCATATTACCAACAGCCACCACAGCATGGCCGTTACTGAAGAAGTGGTTAAAAATATTAATGGACTTCACCGAAGAAATCCCCTTTGTAGAAATGATTTGCGTCAAAATGCCAAATACAAGTTTACTTCCTCGCAATTGCTTTAATTGAAAAAACGTCATATAATAGCGCCTCTCAGTATTGAAGTTTAATGGTAACCACAGATATATTTGATCTTGCTTTACGCAAAAGGATGCTTGTGGTAAAGTTTTAAACACAAACTTCGACGCCAAGTATTACATAAAATCTCTTTCTAATTGCCTAAAACAGCCGAGCAAAGTGTGTTTATCAGCTCCGACATACGGTCGTGTAGTCATTCAAAGAACACGTTCAAGATTTTATGAAATGATCCCCAGAAACCTGAAAAGTAAACTGAAAAAGCTTGGTCGTCACCATTTCGAATATTCTGATAAGGCAGTTTTGTCAGGAGGGGAAATTGCCTTAAAAAAGAGTAGAGTACATTCTAAGGGATTGCCCTCAAGTCTTAGGCAAAAACTTGGTCTTCAGAAGAGGGAGGTTCCAGAAACTGCTCGAAGATACTTCTTTAAATAATTAAATCACAAGAAAAACAGACTAGTGTGGCAATTCACGCTTCACCCAACGTTTAACTATAGTTATCTAAACACAATTGTTGCGATGGATTCTAGTAAATGACTGCGCAGTGGTCTCTTGACGATAATTTGGTTCACGAAGTAGACACTTGTAAACAAAGAAGAAAATACCGTAAGAAATTTGAAAAAGCTTATTTGGTTGAAAAAAGAGTGTTTCGTGACATATTATCTCCTAGTTTTTTAATGTAAAAGTTTCACGAGAAGCTCGAACATTATGTCTCCAGTGTTTGCACAGGGTACGCGATGACATTTGAAGTGGGCTTGTTATACTGAATAGGACCGACGTGAAGTTAAATATGACTACCTAATGTTCTTGGTACATACCGTGTTACAGGTTTCCTCATGAATCCCAACTTCAAGTCAGCTTACTTCTATGTACCCAAGATCTTCATTACACCTTACGAGAAACACAGCTTCTGGAATTGTTAACAGAATACTTCAACTTTTAAGTTGCTTTAAAATGGGCTCATTCAAGTTCCACTATATAACCTTCCTTCGAAGCTTTCGTTTCCTCAACCAAGTTAATCAATGAGGCAAAAGTAAACTTCAATTTCGAGACCTCGCTATCAAGTATGGCTGTCCCGGTCTCTTTTTCCTTAAATGTTTCCAACAAGAAAACCAACTGCTGGAAACACTCATTGAGGGAGATTACCTTCGCCGAAAATCCATGTAAGCTGACGTCGGGTAGTCCGTCTTCACCATAAAGAGCAAGGGCGGCAATTTTAAGTGACGTGAGGTCAAGAAGGATATTTCCAACTTCAGAATCCCTCTCGTTATCTTCTTTGGTCATTTCGGTAGGGGGATCATTAATTAGCCTGCGTAATTTATGTGAAAAGCGCAAATAGTGCTCCATCATCCCAAAAAGATACGAAGTGCTTGCCCACTGGTCTGAGAGCTCGAAATTATAGAAGTTACCTTCTTCAGTTAGGGTGCGTGCTTGAATTCGCATATGCAAAAACCTTATTTTGAGTGAAGTATATTGTGGGATAAACATCTCAAGGTCAAATCCAGTGTCGGTGGTAAACAGACGTAACTCTTTAGTAAAATCTCGAATTTTAATGTACAACGCCAATGCTTGTCTTTTATCTTCGGAGAAACACGTTTCGTTTTCGGAAAAGATTGTGTTCAATAATGTCTTTTTATCTTCCTCTATTTCATCTCCCTCATCTCCTTCATCTTGCCTTTTTGTTAGAGCCTTGAACTGAACAGAAGTGGAGTGGTACGGGATTGGTCTTGAGGGTATCATTCCAGAGAAGTAGTTGCCTTCTGGTAACTGATCAGCCTTTATGTAGTATGAAAATGTTGTTTGCGTGAGCGCTGAAAGTAATAGCATCAAAGGAACGAGTCTCATTTTTGCGGTTTGGTTTCTTTGGGGTTCTGGTAACTTTCTGTCAAGTTATGAAAGAAAGAACCTCTTGTTAGGTGTTTCAAAAGTGAGGGTGGGTAGGGTGGATGTGTTTATTTAATACGAAGGAAGATGAACTGGTGGTCTGGAGGAGTGTGGGATTTCTGGGTATGATCCAAACAAACATTAGAATCTTCCCGCTTTATAAAATATTAATTGGCAACCCCACGTAAGCGTTCCGACACTACGATGATCAGGTGACAGGCTGGCGTTTGCAATTATTTATTGCGTTTATCCTTGTTGAGATTACCTAAAGGGTTGAGATGATCCAAAGGATTCGGGTGATATTTGAATTGAGCAAATATCCATTGTTTGGAAATGAGCAATTCTTTGCTCAATTCTGAAATTATGAGCCTATTATTCTGCGCATAAATTTTCATGAGCCAGAAAAATATTTCATGAGGATTTACAACAAAGGTTAATCTGGGAAGATATAGATTTCTGGGTGCTTCCATATGTGGCCTTCATAGTCAGCACAGAGAAGGAAAGCCACTAACAGAAATTGATAATAGAGAGACAGGATTGAAAACATCAACGGAAAAGCAGAAAAAATTAAAAAAATACATGAACCCAACGAACAGATGCGGACCCTATAATCATATTTGTTCCATTATACTTAGTTGGGGTAGGTTCGCAATACATGTGCCGTTCTCAATTTGTTCTTCTCGGTACAAGACAAAAGGCTGAAATTTTTTCTTTCACGAATTACAATAAATTCCTTTTTTTTTTGTAAGGCCAAGTGTCCGTTTTTGAGAGAATTGTTTTTTATCATTGGCTTTACATATTTGGTAGATATAAATCCAGGAAGGCGATATGTATTGGAAAGTGCTCGTGGAGGGGAAGGACTCAAGAGACTGGGTCAACATACATTTGTGGCTCTTTTGCGATTGTGTTGAGAAGCAGAACAACAATGAAGTTAAATGAAACATATATTTTGATTCTATTGTTGTACATTCTCATGGCTGTTTAGCCATAAAAACAATTGAGAATCTTACCCACAACGTGAAATGAAAAAGTTAATGGCCCCGTAGTTGAAGGGCGGCATGTATCATGCAAATCTTTTCTAAAAGTTCCTGCAAAAATCACAAAATATCAAGAACCATTAATCATTTTTACTGTTCCAAAAAGAGAAAACCCAAGTCCAGGAATTTCACTCTTGGAATACGTTGCTGTTTGTGGGGTACATGTGACCAATATCATGAAGGCTGATTCTCGCACGTACTGACCAGTGATTCTAGTGACACGCAACAAAATTTGCACCCAGAAATATCTTCATGTATTTGCGGAGCAGAAAGTTGGAGGGTTTTTCCAACGCAAACGAAATAGTAACTTTGCCAGTAGTGCCCAAGAAAAAGAGCCTTGAAAGTTTAATTATTCCCTACGTGTTTTGTTCTTTCATAGGGTCGGGATCTGGGACTCCTCCTCACCGCATTATAGTGATTGGCCCCACGAGGTTTCAATGCCAGGGTGAATAATACACCTGAATGCGAAAACACTTAATTAATTCAAACCCAATACCAAAATTTCATTTGAACAGAGAAGCTCATTGTCAATCACTGTCCGTATACTGTTGTTTCCAGAGCCACAACCCGAACTTACAAGGTAATGTAATTTACGAATACCTTTCCAAATACTCCCGCACAAATCAAAAGCTAATTCCTACCTAAATCATATTTACTCAAAAAATCAGACTTAGATAGTCATTTAACTACAAAATATAAATCAATAAGAAATGGTGCTAGATATATAAGAAATGGTGCTAGATATATAAGAAATGGTGCTAGATATATAAGAAATGGTGCTAGATATATAAGAAATGGTGATAGATATATAAGAAATGGTGATAGACATATAGGTATTCAAGCCGGTCGTATATCAAATTATTTAAAATTAAATTCATCTTGTCCATTGAATGATAGCTATATTATTAAAATTTCATTCTAAATATTCAAAAACCCAATGTAATCGCACACAAATTTCCTTGGACTTCATAAACCAAACTTTGATTGAATGTCCGGCACAACGGGCGGATTTTACAGCACAGCACTACTCTTGAGCCGTTTGGTGTCGTGAAGCTCACTGCTGCGCGACAGGCAGTGGTTCAACGCTCGACCCGGCCCAACGCTCGCCCTAAGTAAAACACGCCCGAGTCTCAAGTCGTGAGCACGCAGTAATTGTATAAATAAATAGAAAAGAATCAATCCACAAGGCCAGGTCAAGATAATCTGAGTCAAACACAAATAATCCAAATAGCCCACTAAATCACACCCATTCAATTCAATTCATTTTCTACAATGCTCACGCTTTTGATTGGCGATCTTTTCATCCCCGAGCGAGTGACGGAAATTCCGGCCAAATTCCGCAAACTCTTATCTCCGAATGCCCCTGCCGTGCCTTCAAACGCCAAAATCTCCCAAGTATTGTGTTTAGGAAATATAACACAGCTGTCCAGCACTTTGAAGTTTCTTTATGAGCTTTCGCCATTTTTCACCGCCGTCAGGGGCGAATTTGACGACCTCCAAATCGTGGGCCAACAACTCGCATTGCTTGAGGGAAAGCCAGATCCTTCACTCCCTCTTTATAAGGTTGTGACTGCGGAAAATTTTCGTATAGGCTTCACGCTGGGGTCCCAGATCGTGCCGCGTAATGACCCGTTGCTGCTTCTTGCGTTTGCCCGCGAAATCGATGTCGATATCTTGGTGTGGGGTGGAACCCACCGCGTTGAGGCATACACGCTTGACGGGAAGTTTTTCATCAACCCTGGAAGCGCCACGGGTGCGTTCAGCATGAACTGGCCCGACTTGGACGACGACGATGAAGATGAAGACGAGGACGAAGACGAAGATGACGAGGAAAATAACCCTGATACTCATAAAACAGACACGGAGGCAGCCCCAGTACCTAACCCAGCCTCTGACCAAGCTCAGCCAGGCTCTGAAAACACAGAAACGACCCAAAAAGATCTGGAATCACCACAAAACAAGAGCCAAGCACATGCCCAACATACCAAGGGGTCTGTGGATGCCAATGACGAGGCTCAGTTCGATCCTACGCACTTATCTTCGAGTCTTCCTTCCTTCTGTCTTTTGGATACCAACAGCTCGCGCTGCACACTCTACATTTACACTTACGTGAACGGTGAGGTGAAAGTGGACAAGGTTTTGTACCTGAAACACTAGTTGGGTGTTTTTGGTTTAATTTTGGTCGTAATGGCCATGATTTGTGCAACTCTTCTCGAAATGTTTTGGGTCGAACGTAATCATTATGGATGAAAATGGACGTATATTCTGCGTTTCATTTCAAGTTTTCACGTGGAAAACGGAGGCTTTCGGTAATACCGCTGGCAATTATTGGTTGTGGGTTGGAGTTATTCCGAGGGTAAAAAGAAGTACCCACTAAATTCTCAGTGCCAAAAGTTTCCGACACTAAGAATATGCCAGAAACAGGGTGTTATTAGTGGATAAATGTGCCAAAAAGGGAAAGAAGAGTTTGCTGGCGGAAAAGAGAGTAGTCCAAGGTTGTTGATTGCCTTATGAAAATTTTGGCTATCATCCGATGGGGAGCAACCTGATGATATATGCTAATTCCAGGACTCTGTCTAAAAGCAGTGTAACGAAGACATTATTCAAATCCAAGATTAGTCCCCAGAAAGTCTTGTTGTAATGAATTACATCCTCTCGGTCGTGGAATGAATAGCATATATATATTCATTGAATTGCCATCGGCTTGTTCCACCAAGGTAAACTCAGAAACGTTTGCCAGAGAGCTGTGTCTGTATAAAACATGCCGGCATCATAAAATGTCCGACCAAGGAACCCTACATTATTGTGCTTTGTGCTGAAACAAATTGTCACGTATTATAAAAAGCTTCTCAGTCCATAAGGACATGAATGGATGATGGAAGTATACTACTCTCAGTATATATCCAGCAAGACGTCTGAGATATTTGCTTTCCTCACATACCCTTGGTGAATGTATTTTCGTTTTTTTGGAGACGTCTTCTTCTTGAAAAAAGCAAAACAAGCAGTACTTGTACTTCTTCACATCTACAAGCATTTCCAAGGGAATTATCGTCGGAGTACTTCAAAAGATAGGAAGGGTGAATTGATTTTGGAATAAAAACAGAACTATTTGGCCAAGAAGTAAGTGAAGGAAAAATTGGGGCAGAATGAATGAAGCATTGGTATAAAGTATGAGAGCTCATGAACAGGTCGTATACTTCAGAGAAAGTTAAGTGGAACTAATATTCATCGAACATAGCAATCATGGTTTTCGGGGTCTAGGAGGTTTATTTACGTAAGGGCATCTCGGATCTTTTTCTAGATACATGGAGACAACTTCACTATCCACGTCTATATTTCACTAGAATTTTTCCAATGATTAGTGTTTCCGAGCGGGTTTATATTTCTTCAAAAGCAAATGACCACCAGGTCCAAAATAGTTCGGAAGCCGAAAAGAAACTGAAAAGAAACTGAAAAGAAACTGAAAAGAAACTGAAAAGAAACTGAAAAGAAACCGAAAATTCATTGAATCAATGAATTTCATACCCCCCATTTTACTTGCATTCACCCACATTCCATCTCTTTCATGTTACATAAACTCGACAGAAACTGTTCTGAGATTGCCGAAGCATGCATGCAATTAATGTGCTATATATTATAAAAGCCTCTTCTTTTTCATCACCATTGTTTTCATTCCCTTTTCTTCAAGCAGAACTCAACAACTTTTCACCGTTCCACGCCCTCACTTCGAAAAGTGATCCCTCAAAACGAAGCATGAAACCCCCTCAATATGTATGCTGGAAACGAGCCCGAGAAACCACCAACTATGCTTGTACGGAAGAGTAATGTAAAACAAACTCCTTGCGTATCTTTTCCCAGTTGTGGGGGTCAAAAAATACGTACACTCCACGTTCCACATCTGGACTTATGAGCACGGGCTCTACGTTACTGTCTTTGGTCAACCAAACCTGGATATCTCTGTGATAACGCCAGTTCCTGGCCACAAGTTCACGTGCAGCATACTCCTGGAGTGTGTCACGTGGCTTGGTATAGAAAATATAGAAGAGTGTCTCGTCCAGAAACGACAGAATTTTGCTATCACATGGCTCTGGTTTGGGCACGATATTCTTCTCTAGAATAACGTCCGGGAGGGTAAAGTAGGGCTCCACTTCGGACCGCGACGTCTCCTGCCAGGGCGAAGCAAGCGTCTTTAGGATCTGGGAGTCTTCCGAAAGATCAACTCCCATAAGCCCCAAGTTTTGGCCTATGGCAAATGTTGCCTGGTCGTTTTCTTCGGGCCGAATAAGCGACGCGAGGCCAGCCAAGCCAAAACGCGACATTGGCGGCACATTTTGTTCCGTTGGCGTCCCCGTGTGGTTAGGTGTTTGGGCAGCCGTTTTTGATGCGTTGGACATTTCCAGTGTGGAGATATTTCCACCTATATTGTTGGTTGAAGTGCTCTGTAGGCCTGGAGGAAGCACCGACATTCCGGAAGAGATTTCAGAAGATGTTTTGCGGGCAAAAAGGGCTTTAAAATAGAGAAATCTGCTTCTTATAACGCCCCTTGTGGAAAATAGCGAAGTCACAATATAAAAAAGGTTGGCGTATGGAGAATGGTCAGGGTCCAAATGTCTTTTTTTCGTATAGAGATATGATCTATGCCTCTGGTAAGAACATGAGTTGCGCACGTAGCAGTGTGGTAGAGCTCACGTGTGCAGTCACGTGATATGGTGGAGGGATTCATGACGGAGTATATCCCCAGGATTTGTTTTGTTTTTGAGCAAAAAAATACGTTCAGGTCTATATGGGCAGTATTATTAGTAAATTCGGGCCTTTCTTAGGTGTCGAGATTAGGGAAAAATAGCCCTACCTGTTAGTATTTGAGACACGTTCTGGAGGGTAGAAACTAAGGGCGTTGGTAATATCGTGGAAATGGTATCAGATAGTGGATCAAACAACGAAGGGAATATTTTCTTCAAGAGTAAAAGCAAAACAAAAGAATAAAAAAAAAAAAAGAACAAAAGAGATATTTGGGGCTCCTTTGTTTTGTTCGTCTTTTGAAATTATATAACTTTCTATTTTAAGGAAGTTTCCACAAATTTACACGAAGTTGCAATTTCCTTCGTTGGTGACCTCATGGCTGGAGATGTTGCAGATGCAAATCTCATCCCCGCTGTTTATAACGATATTCTTGGGCACCCGAATTTGACAACCACAACTGCTCTTTAGATGGATAATTTCGCTTCGCATTGTCCTGATCACTTTAACTCTTGAGAAAGAGCCCTAAAACAGGAAAATTCTCACAAAAAAGGAAGCAAGTACAATATATTACCTTATGGGAAGACCAGATCCTGAAATGTAGCCCACCCTAATTCCGCGAGAATTGCGGAATCGCTCCAAATTGAAGACATATATAGAAGTTATTATCTAGCTTATCCACAAATAAATAAAAGTCTGGTGACCATCCTGAAAGTCGTTGTATTAATTCAATGGCAGCAAGATCACCTATGACTGCTTAGCTTATTGTAACTTCACGAAGAAGATAGGCTGACTGACCAATCATAACCTGTTGATATGATGGGCTTTTACTACTTCTTTAGCCCCAGCTTTTGTGTACTATGATCAAAGCTCATGAAAGCAACTCTGGAGATGGTTTTGTAAAAGCTGATTTTTCATGACGGAACACTTGATGAAGGTAATATTCCTATGCACACTTTCACTCTTTTGACTGCAGAATACCCGTTCAGGGCATAACTGACATGAAGGTAAAGGAGATGGCATAACGACACAGGGAAAAAGGAAATATAAATGGAATAGCATTGATGATGTTTCAGAGTCTCTTAAAGGACGCGGATACTGTTCAGTACCCTTGACAAAATCATTAGAAGAGGGATTTTTAGATGAGAATTAGCTCAAACATATTGTTGTGCGATCTCAACAAACAATCAACTAAATCAGAGTCATATTGGAGAAATCATTTCACGGCTCATAACCCCTTAACATAGCCCTGCTCTATTGCTCTACACAAACGACAAGCTTGGCGGTGGCACGGGATCTAAAATAAGCATATTGTAATCTTGCTGTGAGAAATGGTTCTTCCTCTGTATAAAAGCAGGTGTTTGGATTTGGCTTATTCAGCCCAGTGAACCATAAGCCACGTCTTTACACAAATTTCCCAACTGGTGTATTCGCAACCACCCATTGCTCATTACTTGACAATACATAACTTTTGGTATCACGTTTCTTGAAGCTTTTCCCAAAGCTCTGTGACTTCTTGTCGGAAATTAGAGCATCTATGGGCTCAATGCAAGAATAAAAAATAAGGCTCACCCGATGCAACCCGAATCAGTGGTCAGGGTCTTCGCATGAACGGAACCAGTCAGAAAAAACCTACCCAGAAATGCACCCCATATTTTCTGAGTTATACTTCACTTCCCTTGTTATGGTAGAGCCACTTACGCTGGCGAATTCCAACCCATTAGTCATGTGAAACCTCTTCGACGGGCATTTGTATTAGAAAACTCCACACCGCTGATCACTTCAGCAATCTGCAACATAGAAGCCGAACCAGCTTTCCGCGGAACTCTCAATAGAAGCTAAAAATGTCAAGGATTAACTTTATTTGGCCCTTCGAAAGACACTGTACCAGTACCCGGTGAAAAAGGGAACCGCAAGAACCCATTTTGGGGTTAGACCCGCGTGTAGTTTTCGCATCCTTTAGTGTGACTTTTCCAAACCTGGTTTCACCATGGGAAAGCGCTACTCGCAGACCAATGACCGGGAAAAGCAGTTCCACGACAGAAGTAGAAACGAAAGGAAATAATAAACACATGGCTAAATATACACATCCGTCATCCACTTACAGTTCCAGTTTTCGGCTCACAAGAATAAGAAAATAAAAAATAAATCAAAAAAATAACATATTCTCTCGTCATTGATACTAAAACAATTCATAACATACCCTTGGCCGTTGACGGCGTTCGTCCCAATTCTACCTAAGTCCGCGTTGACCTTTTTCTCACAGCCGTCACCCGACCCACCACGAATTAGTAATCACGGATTTAATGCTCAAAACAGGAACTGGACTGACTAGTTGCAGCTCGGTTCGTGTGCGGCTTGTCTGGTTCAAATGGGAATGTTGTACCCGAGGGTGTGTGTGGGGGATCCATCACCAAGAAAGTGGGGAAGTATGTCATGCTGTTTCATTCGAAAACAATCGATTTGTTTGTTTTACTTGTAACATGGATATTTTCAGATAAGCGCACCGGTACGAAGTCATATTTCTATATTTCTACCTTCAAATAACTTTGAATCTTAAAAAAAAAATCCAATGCCTGGAAAGTGGCAATAAAACAGATAATATTTCCTGGAAAAACAGTGGCCCGGAGCCGGAGCCTGAGCCCTGGTGTCGAGCGCACCCCATATTTCGCACCTTCCCCAGATGCTTATCGTGTGAGGTTAAGAGCGCAGATACTCTTTTTCCCCCATGGGCAGCCGGTGCAATACAAGATAAAAAGGAGCAACAATATCCACCCAAAGCCCATTTATATTTATATATGTAGAATGTTTGCCTTGGGACGCCAAAGCTTTCTTTTTGGCATTCCTCCTTTTTCATACCTAGCTTTTTTGTTTAAGTTGGCTCCTCTACATCTGCCTCTATTTTGGACCGCCCTTTATTAGAATTTCCCCTCGTTCTTATTCAAGTTCATTCTTTTTTCTCATGATCAGACTGCCGTTTTCTCGCAAGCCTAGGGGCCCACATAGTGACCGGCCTCCGTCGATAGTGCTTAGCGGTGGGCGAAGGACAAGCGGGCTATTTTCCCGCACCGACGCCTCCAGTGCCGGGTCCAGTGCGGAAGCCAGCGTCAACTTGTTTGCCTCCACCCCCACCAGCCCCAGTGGGCCAAGTCCAGGCGGCTTTGGTGGTGCGAATGGCGTGGGCGGCCTGGGCCCCGGAGACATGGCGCGCGAAAACCATGGCCACATCTTTCTCGGCAGTTTCAGCACCCCGTCCAGCTCTCAATCGTCGATGCTTTCATTTTGGGAGCCGACGTGGCCCTCGGAAACCTCGGACTACGATTACGACGAGTATACCGCCAGTAATACGTTGGACGCGGAAAGCGGGCGCCGGCTCCACGCACTCCAGATGTCAATGGGCAACCCGGACCTATCTCCGTCGGTGCGGTCAATTCTCGCGTCGGCATACCGCCAGTTTGAGAAGCAGAGCGCGCGCACACTGGAGACGCTTCCGGCTTACTCTTATGATTGTAGGCCCCCGCCGTATCTGGCGCGAGCGGGGGATTCGGGCTAAGACTAGGGCTAAGGCGGTAGCCAGGGCTAGGGCCAAGGCGGTAGCCAGGGCCAGAGCCACAACGCACTGATGTTTTTTTTTGATTATTTAAAACATCGACAGTGTATGAACTGCCTTCGAAATT
The DNA here is from genome assembly GCA_030583145.1 of Metschnikowia vanudenii. Taxonomy (NCBI): domain Eukaryota; kingdom Fungi; phylum Ascomycota; class Pichiomycetes; order Serinales; family Metschnikowiaceae; genus Metschnikowia; species Metschnikowia vanudenii. The sequence goes on from JAJMHT010000158.1 coordinate 13,972, forward strand.
GTATAGAGCAAGAAGAACTAATTTTTGAAAAATTCTTGTGCCAGAAAATAGCTCTTTATTAGTATAGTAATGATTTCTCTAATATCACGAGAGGCATTGTGGATGATTGCAAGATGGAGGTGGATTTGGCCTCTTTTTTGGGAGGGGGGGTTCTTTCTTTCTTGTTTCTTTAATAGATCTTCAAGTAGCGATGAAGTCGGATGTACTCAAATTGATTCAACGACATTTGGGTGGCCACATGGCTTTTTAACCTACTTTCCACGAGAACCCAAAACTCACCGAGTGCCAAAAGACTCCCACAAACTTAGTCTAGGAAAAAAAAAAACCATGAGCATGAGTTTTTTCAATAATCCAAAATTTTGCCTTCTGTGATGTATTAGGACAAGTTGAGCATGTTACCCCTAAGGAGCTAGTCAGCCTAGTGTGAATTCTAAATAATACTCCCTGTTTTCTTAGAAAGCCCTCTTAGTTTCCAAGTTTGTAAAGTTTCTATGTGTTTTGGGTGGACTTAACATTTCCCCATTTTAGCGAACCCCCAAATCTCCACTACCCTTCGCACCTTCAATCGTTATAAACACGGGATCTACATGGTGACTATTGATGCAAACACTTCTGTTTTATTGTATAAGGAAAACACACGAACTCTACTTTTTAATACCCCAAATCACATTCAAAAAAGAAATGAACTCACCCACTTTCAAAATTCACAAAATAGCCCACACCATGACCTTACGAAAATCGTTGTATGGCCCACCTCATCTCCTGTCCCTGCACCCAGTCTCTCAGAAAGATTCGATGCCATCAAGCCCAGATTGCACGAGATAAGCGTCCAAGTATTGTTTAAATATTTACATCGCATTGTCGTTGATCTCTTATATAAAAAATATTCACAATGAAGCAGACCCGTTTCCATCCAAATATCATAATCACAGGAACACCGGGGTGTGGAAAAACGTCGCATGCTGAAGCATTGGTGTCGCACCTTAAAGCACCATATAAGCACTACAATATCAGTGAATTAGCCAAGGAACGGAAGTGTTTTGAGTCCTACGATGCTGAATTCGATAGCCATGTGGTTGATGAAGACAAGCTCTTGGATTCGCTCGAGCCAGATTTACGTGAAGGTGGTGCCATTGTCGACTGGCACTGCTGTGACATTTTCCCAGAACGCTTGATCGATTTGGTGGTGGTGCTCAAAACAGACACCGCTAGTTTATTCGAGAGATTGACAAAAAGAGGCTACAAGGACAACAAGATCCAGGAGAACTTGGACTGTGAGATCATGGAGGTGGTTTGGCAGGATGCGGCCGGGGCATATATTCCAGAGATAGTGATTCCATTGGTGTCCAATACGGTGGAGGACATGGACGAAAATGTCGACAGGATTTCCGCATGGGTTGACAACTGGGCCAAAGACCATAGCGACGGAGTAACCAACGAGTTGGACCCTAGCTTATTGGCTGACAATGAGAGCGATGAAGACTCTGATTAAGTTGGAAAATCATACTTTTGATGTTGGTCGCCACCACACTTATTGCAAGTGAAAACTGTGCACTAACGGTGTAAATGTGGAAAAAGCTCCACCTGAAATGTGTCTGTGTAGCGATATTAAATCATACGCATGTCAGCATATGTGCTGAAGTGTTCTTACTTAAACTTGACTCGTTTTAGTCAATAAGTGGTTCCAGGAATAGATGTTCCAGAAATAGATGTTCCAGAAATAGATGTTCCAGAAAGAGATGTCCCAGAAAAAGATGTTCCAGAATGTCTTGGGTTATTGTTGTTCGATTTTACTCAGCGTAACTTTCACTTGAATACTGATGTAGTGGTGTGAGTCTCTCTAGTGACTCACGGGTTATGCATGCAAGTATCAGTAAAAAAGACGATGTCAATTTGGTGTATTTATACGATACTTCGGGGTGTTTTTTTTTTTTTTTTTTTTATTTTTCTATTATTACAACCTTGCCAATTTGAATATTCGGCAAACAATGTGGAGATGACTTGAAAGGAGATTATCGATGGACTGGAAACATCATACTCTCTCTGAAGTAGAGCTTGTGATTAACGGAATATTCCTAGTGGCTAGTATGCGCCTTTGGTCTCATTCATAAAGGATTACTCGGCAATAGAACTATCAAACACGCCTTTATTGAACCCACCAGGGGCCATTGAGTATTATTACACATGTTTATGGGCACTATGTAGCTTCAGGTGACCAGCACATATTAACCATAAAAAGAAAATAATATAATTGTGGTCGAGTTGGTTCAAGTACGCATGAAAGAGTAACGCATCACCCGACAGTTTCCTTTCTTGAATCAGCTCTTTGGGTCCAGTCAATTGCACAATATGTTCCACTGGATGACTGTGATAGTCTTAAGGTACCACGACCCGTAGAGATTATCAGAAAATAAGTTCTTGAGCTTCTTAATATTCCCTAACCCCTTTGATGAAAGAATTTGGGGGGAGTTGTACAACTTAAAGTGCATTCTCAAAGACGCATGTTCAGCGGTACATGTCTACAAGCACGTTCGGCGAGAAGAAAAGCGTAAGACGAGTTTCGTGTCTTTGAGATTTTGTTTACCTGGAGGTACTTTTGATGAAGTCTTTCACGAGGTATGGTTTCAAGCTTGATTCCAGTTGGAAAAAAAAAAAAAAAAAAAAAAACTTATACGTTTAGTGCTATTAATGTCTTCACAACCTACCTCATTTGGTGATTTTACTCTTCAATCATTACAGACAATTTTTTCCTTGCGGAATCCTACCCTGGTTATGTTTCTTGGGTTCTCATTCGTGTTCCTCTAGAAATTATGGTGGCCACCTTTTTCAAACGGTACCAATTTATTTAAATTTTTTGACGGAGACAATAGTATAAAGCTAATGGTGACATCGTTATACTCGTATATCTTAGATTGGAAGGAAATTCTAATATTGCGCAGCCATCCATGCTGTGACCCCATCATCATCTGAAGTGGCTGGAATGTACAATCCCATACCTGCTATGGCCAAAATTTGATCCCTTTCCCTTGCATTTCTTACGTGAGAATAAGTATATTTCCTCCAAAAAATATAAAAAAAACTATCCCTTTGGATCAGAGTTTGCCGGACCAAACTGAGGTACCCGAGTGTACGTGTTTGTCCCAGATTCGATTCCTGTTCGTTTGGTTTTGCCTCCCGGGCCCCTTGATACACTTCGATCAGTCATCTTCATTGCTTTGGGTACCTTATCTAGTCGATCGTATGGGTCTAATTCCGGCACCGGAACTAACCATGAAAAGTTTGACATCCACATCAAAAGAGGCGAACCACATCACGTATCACAGGTAGTACATCGTATAACATTTCTTAATTTGATTCAATGGATGAACTTGCATTCTGAAATGTCGAAATAGGTGACGTTATATGGGACGAACTCACGACTTCTTTGAGATGAAAGCGGTCTGTGGCACCCTAGAATTTCAACCACTGGGGTTTGGCTCAAAGGAAGGGATCGTCTCAATGGCCTTGTGAATATCTTTTTCAATGTTTTCCATGCGTTTTCCTGTGGGTTAGTTTAGTCGGACTTGGCTTCAGCAAATTCGAAAGAAGTAAAAAATAAATAAAAAAAATAAAAAAACATTTCGGCCATTAAATTCCCTCTTCAAGTTCCAAAGAAGAACTTTACGCTTATTTACACATCATAATTTGTAATAACAGGATATAGCCTATTGTAGCACATCATTTCTGTACCAATTAGAAGATAGCAGCGCATGTTGGTTTGGGTCATGATTTCATAAGATCACAAAGCTGCCGCTTTGAAGAATCCATTCAACTCCTGAATTAAATGATAAGTCATAAGGGAGTTCGTAGATTAGGGAGTTGTTAAAAATAGTAGTGCATGATCCACTAGTGATTACGACTCCTGGGACGGAAGGAAATAGCTATTTGTTTTTCATTCCTCCAAAAACAAGCCTACTTCCTCGAGCATTATTCTATTCAAAATGTAAGAAATTCGGGTATATTTTGAGTATGTATGAGCCAGTCATCTACAATGAAACCAAAAAGATCAATCCCCAAAGCCATATAACAACCCTCCCAACAATCGTAGGCTGGCGCTCGCGCCAAGCCCCATCAAAGATACAGACTTACGATGACACCAGCACCATCTAAGCAAGCATGTAACGGCCAACTCTTACACAGTAAAAAATAATGATCAACATCAATATCAACTGCACGGCGCTGGTGCCCTTTTGCCACATGAAGTACTGCCACGTGTGCTGGATCTTGGCCAAGTTGTGCTCCTGCAACTCATTAACACACTTGGCATTTTGTTCGAAAATGTACATGGATTCAGCAATAATGTCGAGTTTTTGAGCCTCGGTCAAGTAGTTACGCGTCAGCAACTCGTAGTCACGCTTGTAAAGGAGACGGAAACTGTCTTCATCAGGCACATCGAACGAGAAGAAGTTTGTCCCTAACTTGACGATTTCCTCGTGCTTCAAGCCGTCCTTATGAGGGAAAAGACCCGTGGCCCTGCTCACAGATGATCTCATGACACGTCCGCCAGCGAAAAGTGCCAAGTACATCACGTGCAAATATGCCAACAAGAGATAAGGCTTCTCCTTTACCACAGCACGAATGTGGTTGACAAAGTCGATTTGTGCAGGCATCACGGGGGTCAAGAACTTCAGTTTATCGTCATCATAGTAGAACATCAAGTCCTGTTGACCACGGTCTTTTCTTGCCATCTCAGGCTTCCATACTTTGCGCAACGTTTCGCTCCATTCACTGTTTGGGTTCTCAAATTCTTCAAAAAGACAGTCTTCTACTGTGGCGAACACATGGTAAAAGCTTTGCAACCCTTGTCTGTACACCTTATAGTTTCTCAAGGCGATGGCAAACTTCAACGTCACCAACTTATCAATTTTATTGTGAAGAGCGCGAGTCTCCAGGTTGATTCTGTTGGCCAAAGCCCCGATATCCGTCTTGTGGGGAATGATTTCATGTTGAGTCAACTTGGTGGTGGCACCAACACTTTCGATCTTAGCAGACATTATTGTGGAGTGATTAATTTCTTCTTGTGTTCGTATTATGTTTAATGGGTGTACTCGGTTTATTCTTCGAAGTATTCTGAGAATATAGATATTTGAAGGCACAAAGAAAAAGTAGTAGTGAGGAAAAAAAAAAACAACAACAGATAATCCTTGGGTTGTATGGGTTATATAGTTGTATATTGTACCATGCAATATGCGGTGTTGCACACCAGCGTTTGGGGCCGGCTCGGTTATGCGATGGACCAATGGCCCGATATCTCCGAGCGCGCGAGGCTTTTTCTGTTGATTTTTTTGTTTTGAGTTTTTCGGGGTCCGCAGTTATCGGGGTCCGCGGAATTCACGCGTGAGCGGGGCGGGGGCTATGTGTAGCCAAGACGCGCACCAAAAATTAGATTCTTGATTGTGCTGGCACACACTTATAAAGACAAATAAGCCAATTAATAGCATGTTCCGTTGATTGTTTAAATGATTTTTTTAAGCTAGCGTTTTCTTGTTTTACATTTGAGTTCAGCTTACTGGAAACCACGCCACTTGCTTGTCATTGTACAGTCACTTCACAAAAGCAGAATGTCACGTGACCAACTGGGGGTCCCCGGGGAGCCACTCCGGAATCGGCGCGTGTTACGTGATAAGTTCACGGCCACGTCACGTCCAAGTCCGCCACACCGACCCCGCCTTCGTCGACTGGTCCGGCGAACAAGACCCTCCGGTTCGGCGTGACGCGCATATGACAATGGAATACACGTCTGAAACACGCGTTCGTTTCTGGTGCGGTGCCCAATAAAATAATCATCCGAGAGCTCGGAAATAGAAATACTGCTAGAGCAAACAAAGAACATTCTTCGATCTCTTTAGTTGCATTTTTTTTGTTGTTGTTTTTAAATGTTTAGTTGTAGTTTTGCGAACCAAAAAGGGTTGATCGTTCTAAAAATGGGAACCGGCACGGATCTGTGTTTGGGCCACTGTTTATTTACCACCTCCATTGAGACTTTTTTTGTTTTTCTTTTTTTCTTTTTATTTTTTATTTTTTTATGTTCTATTATTTTTTCTTTGTTGAGTTATGAAATAGAGTCTGAAGCTTTTTTGGTTTGTTCTATTGTTTTCCTTCTATTTTATTATCCTCCTTGGAACTAAGATTAAACGCGTTGCCAATCATGTGATTTTCACACCAATGGGTCTAGTATTAATCGAAAAACAATGATGAAACATGCTTTGTAAGGACTGAATCAGAATGGAGAGAGCTGAAGCAAATTTCTCTACCCAGAAATCGCTTCTCATATCAATTCCACAAAAATAGGTAACCCCCAAGATGCACCCTTATAGAGATTATTTGGTTCGGTATGTATTTCGCATACAATGTTGCCAAAAAGTATCATCGGGAGCTTTTATTATAAGACCTATAGATCTATCGAGTATTCACTGTACTAAATAGGTCATGGGGAAAAAGTGTTTCACCATAGTGTAGCAAAAGTGATTGAATTAACAATCGGAGAATACACGTTCTATGTTCCATCCCAAAACCTCAAATTGCAGAAAGTTATCAGCCATATGAATGACCCTATTCATTCAGTCCCCGGGTACCAATCGCTCTTTTTGGTGCGTAACTAGCAAATCTTTTGCCACGCTTACAAGCCAAGATTTTGCCACGCTTACAAGTCAAGTACTTGAGAATACCGCATCTCCTTGGTTACTACTTCGGTGGACCCAGCATTGATTTAAGTGGATTGGCTCACAAAGGAAAAATAAATCGCAAATAACTAGGATCTGATCCATAAGTGTATTACTATGATTCGAAATTTCCAGCCCGTGTGAATACTGGCTTTGTAACTCATAAAGCCAGCAAAGAGTATTAAGCATTCATATCCATATATACTGGAAGCTTTACACGAAGGATAATTTTAACCCATTTAAAGAGTTACTAGACTTATTCTAATCACTTTTCCCTCGCCCTTCTGTTGAACTATGCTCATCATATTCAATAAAGCCCCAACTTCTTACACATTAAAGCTTAGCTCCAATAAACGTGATATATTTATAAAGTTCATTGAAATAATCGAGATAAAGGCCAAGAACTATAAACATGGCTCATATTGTACATGAAGTAATTGCTCAACCCATCTAGTTGAAGAACCAAACCCAAGGCTTGGTCACCCAAGATGCAGCAGCCACCTTCTGTTGCTTCTCGTCGCGGTCCAATTGCAAAATATCAGCATCCACGATTTCTCTACCAGTGAAAACATCAATATCCTCGGTCTTGATATAAAACTTGTTCCAGCTCTTGGTCCAAATTTTGTGGCCAACATAACACACAATAAAGAAAGGAACAGTAAGATAGTTCTGGAAGAAATTGTTGATGTCGGGCTCTCCTTCAGGGAAAAGAGCAACCCAGAATTGACCAATCAAAATCAAAACGTTAACGAGAATAGCGAAGTAAGAGCCAATCTCACCAGTGTACGATACAAATCCCAACGAACTCAATGGAATGTTGTTGTGCTTCAAGGCAGCTCTCCATCTCAAGTGACAGATAGAAAGACAAGGCCAAACAATGACGATGGACAATGCAACAATCGACAACAACCAGTTGAACACAACATCTTGACGGTTGTAAGTAGCAACAAAGGCAAATGCTGCAGCCAAGATCGTAACAAGCCATGCTCTAAGAGGACGTCCAGCCTTGTCGACAAAATCAAACCATTTTGGTGCGTATCCTTGAACAGCCAAAGATCTCAACAATCTGGCAGAAGAATACATGGCAGCGGTAGCAACAGAGGTGACGGAGTTTAAGATCACAGCGTTCATAATGTGAGGAACAACTTTGACTCCATGCAAAGCGGCGGCCAAGACGTAAGGCGAAGCACTAGTGGAGGAGTGACCGGAACCCATAAGTCTATCTGAATTGTGAGGGACCAAAAATCCAACGAAAAGCAACGATCCCAAGTAGAAGAAAATGACACGAACAAACACAAGTCTAATGGCCACAGGCAAGGCAGCTCTTGGGTTACGGACCTCGGTGACGGACAAAGCCAAAAACTCGGTACCACCCATAGAGAACGATGCAGTTGCAAACACAGTCACCAAACCCTTGAAACTGGTAAAGAAGCCAGGGTCTTTCCAGTATTTGGCACCGATAAAACCACTTGAAGTAGCGCCCAAGTCGATACAAAGACCCATGATGACGAAACCGGTCAAAGCAAGCAATTTAACGGAGTTCATGATAAACTCAGCCTCTGCGTAACCCTTCACACCAAAGAAATTAATGGCACAGATGATAATAAAGAAAATCAAAACGAAAACATCGGAATCGATGGAGGTGTTCCAGAACTTGATGGTCAATGCAGCAACGACCAACTCCAAGGAAATAGTGGTGAGCCACAGGATCACGTAGTTCCATCCTAAAGCGAAAGCCATGGACTCATCCAAGAATTTTCTGTACCACTCGTTGAAGCCACCCTCCAAATCTGGGTATGCAACGGTAAGCTCACCAACAGCATTCATGGTACAAATACACATGGCACCAACAATAGCGTATGCGATCAACACAGACAAAGGACCACCATGTCTCAACTTAGAAGCAGAACCGACCAAAAGACCGGTACCCATACCACTACTAAGGGAAATGACTGCCAAGTGGGCCATTTTCATATTCTTCGGCTGGGGCACCTCCCTGTCTTGTCTTTTGAAGGATTCCCAGAATCCAACCTTTCCCAGGGAATCTTCCGAGGAGAAAGATTTGAGCTCCGTAACAACCGGCTCGATACCATTTTCACTTCCAATCTCGTATTTTTTCTCGCCCATCTTGTTATTAATGTGGTTATGTGATCTGGGTTAAAGAAAAGCCGTTCTATATTTCTAGGCAAAGGAACGTGATTTAATCAATGCAACAAAAAACCACTGAAAACCTAGGACAAAAATTTTTCAATGATCAATGATTAAAGAAACACCACCCAAAAAAAAAAAGCGGCATCTCCAAGTATTTATGTTACGCAGAGTTGGGCTTGCAGATTCAGAAATGCATGATTTCTTTCTTATCTCTTCTTATCTAGGAGGATTTATTCCTTTTGAAATTTCTATGCACTCGCATGACTTCGGGGACAGGCTCTTTATCGTACCGGAAGAATTCGGACGTATTGGGTGTCGATTGCTGGCCTGATGTCTCTGGTATCGGAGCACCCCAACCGTAAGTCGCAACGAGCTGCCCGGGTAAAATTGCGAATTTAGCAGCAAGCTCTTCAAAAGGCCGCAATCGAACGACATTCTGATGGATTATATGCAGTATAGAAGGTTTGAAGACGACGCAAGGAATTATTATGGGAACGATTGGCCGTATGCATGACGGACGGACCACCTCCGTACCTTTCCGTGGGGCGCTTCCATGGCCACTTCTTTTGAGACTATCGGAGGTTATTTTCGGGGACTTTTTAAGATGGCGCTTGCAAGGAATTCCGCTTCTTGATTACCCTACCCTCTTACTTTTGGGAGTAAACGTGGCTTAATATTTGCTTTGAACTTCCACATATACAGTCTGTGGCCAAGTACGTGGAAGCTCAGCCTTGTGGCTGGAGTGGAAATATTCTGCACTTTTTTTGCCCTTGATTCCTTATCTCCCTTAGCAGTTGCTCACAAGGACTCATGATATGTCGCGCCGATACAGGTACAGGCGGACCAGGGCAATTAACCTTGCCGACAGAAGTGCAAGGTGAACGAAAAATGAACGAATCAAGGGGATAACAAAGGCAAGTGAAGGTGAAAGCGACAAGTTGGGATTTCTTGAGTAAGCAACCGCGAAATTTCGTCCTAGTTTTCTCTACTTTTGGAACATTCTGATAAGGTGTTGTTGGTGTAAGTACTATAGGCCCGCGATGAATTGTCGCCACGACAGGGGGCACAAGGTTGTGGTCAAGGTGAAGTGAGGCCTTTTTGTGCAAACACTCAATTTTGTTTTCATCAGTTCTTTGCCCCTTTTGGCTTTTTTTTTTCTTTTTGGCTGATTTTCTCTGCATTTCTTCTTCTGTGTTCAACCAGTGGTTATTCTCGGAAAACTAGCCGCTGAAAAATTGGGGTGAACAGAAATTGGTTGGGATTCCCCTGTATGATTTCATCCTGCAAAGAGAAGCTGCAGCCAAAACTTTGTCCAGGCGCATGTCGGAACATCCATTTTCGTGAATCTTATCATCGATTGCTATCATACATCTTTATCATGTTTCGTTATCATGTTATATTATCAGTTTCTGTTATCTTTCAGGGGGAACGCCGATTTGACCCCTATCTGAAAGCTCACATTTTGTTTCAGTCCTGTGTTTCGTCTATGATATTTTTGTCTTGACGGATACCTAGCGGCAGATGATGAACGCGTGCTTGGGTAGAGAACGTCTTCGCCGAAGGGACGAGTCTTTTGATATTGCCCGGTTTTTTTTGTTTTCCTTTTTGTTTTCCTTTTTGACTTCGGTTTTTTCCCACTGTTCGGATCGTCTTATCGGTAATATTGATTTTGGGGAAGTTTTCTGGCTCTTACCCCTGGGGACCCATCAACTGGGCAAGATTTTTTGATCGTTCGACCCTTAACCTTTTTTCCTTTTTTTTTTTTTTGCGCATCCAATACGCACGACCATGTGAGCTACAACATCAAGATAATAGGGAGAATTATTACACAGGTGACTATACTTTCACAATTGGGAAAACCCAGCTGATTTCTCCAATTTCAATCAATTACGATCTTCAACCATGGTTTTAAAGTTTTCCGCCGAAAAATTGGCCACAAACGGTATCAAAAGGTGCTTTGCCGATGGCCCCAAATCTGGTGGCGCTGTAATGAGAATTATGGATGTACGGAAGTTTTGCGCCTTGCAGCCGTCGAAAGGCAATAATTACCGGATCACGACTCCCATGCAAATCGCCGTGTTCCCATACATCCAAAGGGACCAGGGGGTATACAAGCTGGTATGAACAACAAACAAACATAGAGACACGCAGGTAGAGACATGCAGATTTTTAAGAAATCTTGGTTGTACTGTTTTTTTTTTGTCTTGTTTTGTTCTTTTAACATTCCCGCACATGAACAATGTTGAAAAAATTGGTCCAAGGCACGGATCGACCGAATGTGTCTTCTTCAAAATATCGGGGTGGTACTCTACATCTGCGATCTTTTGAAATTTCTCAACTGCAAAAATCCTGGATCTTTTAAAAATACCGGGCTAATGAAGTGACAGGTCTCACGCGATAAGAAACATTAAAAATATATTTCTCGCGCGATAAGAAAGGTTCGAAACATTCCTAATCATTGACGACGAAATTATTGATAAAACACCCGCTCAATTTTTCTTCAAAATTAAACTCAAGATCATTTAAGGAAAGAAGAGATTGAAAGACAAAACCGAATGTTCATTTATGACCTCTTTGGTGTCAAATTCTCGTTCCGTTCCGAGACCCGTGTGTTAGCAGCCTGCCCAGCCGACCTTTTCAACCATCAACCTCGTGGAAAAGATGCAAGTGCCAATTGATCTCTTACTTTCAAACTGACATAGCAAAACAGTCCATTACAAAGAGCCAATACTAAAAATACATGGTATATCTCCCTAATCGTATATACATTTGAAAACTCTAGTTGAAGAACCAGACCCACGCCTTGTTCCACCACTTGGCAGCAGCCAACTTTTGTTCCTTTTCCTCGCGGTCCAATTGCAAGATCTCGGCATCGACTATCGTTCTGCCGGTGAAAATATCAATATCTTCCGTCTTGATATAGTACTTGTTCCAGCTTCTAGTCCAAAGCTTGTGGCCGATGTAACACACAAGTGTGAAAGGAACAGTAAGGTAGTTCTGGAAAAAGTTGTTGACATCAGGCTTGCCCTCTGGGAAAAGAGCAACCCAAAATTGACCGATCAAAATCAACCCATTGATAATAATGGAGTAATAGGAACCAATCTCACCGGTATACGAAACAAAACCCAAAGTTTCCAAAGGAATGTTGTGGTGTTTCAAGGCGGCTCTCCATCTCAAGTGACAGATACAAAGACATGGCCAAACAATGACGATGGACAATGCAACAATCGACAACAACCAGTTGAACACAACATCTTGACGGTTGTAAGTAGCAATGAATGCAAAAGCACCAGCCAAGATAGTGACGACCCATGCTCTAAGAGGACGTCCAGCCTTGTCCACGAAATCAAACCATTTTGGTGCGTATCCTTGAACAGCCAAAGATCTCAACAATCTGGCAGAAGAGTACATGGCAGCGGTGGCAACAGAAGTGACTGAATTCAAAATGACCGCGTTCATGATGTGTGGAATGACCTTGACTCCGTGCAAAGCGGCGGCCAAGACGTAAGGCGAAGCACTAGTGGAGGAGTGACCCGAGCCCATAAGTCTGTCGGAGTTGTGAGGAACCAAAAGACCAACGAAAATCAATGACCCCAAGTAGAAGAAAATGACACGGACAAACACGAGTCTAATAGCAACAGGCAAAGCAGCTCTTGGGTTACGGACCTCAGTGACGGACAAAGCCAAAAACTCGGTACCACCCATAGAGAAGGAGGCAGTGGCGAAGACGGAAACCAACCCCTTGAAACTAGTAAAGAAACCAGGGTCTCTCCAGTATTTGCCGCCGATGAAACCACTGGAACTGGCACCCAAGTCGATACAGAGACCCATGATGACGAAACCAGCCAAAGCAATTAACTTGATGGAGTTCATGAAGAACTCGGCCTCGGCATAACCCTTGACACCAAAGAAGTTAATGGCGCAAATTACAATGAAGAAAATCAAAACGAAAACATCGGAATCGATGGTGGCATTCCAGAACTTGATGGTCAATGCAGCAACGACCAACTCCAAGGAAATAGTCGTGAGCCACGAGAGCAAATAGTTCCATCCCAAAGCGAAAGCCATGGACTCGTCCAAGAATTTTCTGTACCATTCGTTAAATCCACCGTCTAGGTCAGTGTAAGCAACAGAAAGTTCACCAACGGCGTTCATTGTACAAATACACATAGCACCAACAAGAGCGTATGCAATCAACACGGACAACGGACCTCCGTGTCTCAATTTGGAGGCGGAACCAACCAAAAGACCAGTACCCAAACCACTACTAAGGGCAATGACAGACAAGTGGGACATTTTCATATCCTTTGTTCTGACTTGCTCCTCTTCTTGTCTGTGGAAAGATTCCCAGAAGCCGAGCTTTTTCTGGGAGTCTTCGGAGTAAGCCTTAAGCTCTGTGATGACGGGTTCGAGTCCAGTCTCGTTACTGGGTTCGTATTTTGAGGAGCCCATTTTTATGTGAATAAATGATGTTGGAATGCAAAGGAGTGAGTTTTCTGTGAATAGATTTCTGGGTCTCTATGCTGACAAGACAAATAGCAAGCTTCTATAACAGCTGGTTTCAAGTTTTGGTGGTTGGATTTAACGTGAAACACAACAAATGAATGTCGGAAGCAAACTGGGATATATGAGCAGCGAACTAGGAGCTCTTGCAGGTTTAAAAATAAAGCGAAAGAGAAAAGAAAAGAAAACCAAAGCTAAGAAAAACGAAAACCTATCGGTTATATCCTCCAGGTGTTCTTGGCCTCAAGATAATTTGGCGGTATGCTGGGTGTGCACATCGCAGACGTCAGGCATCAGGAGGCGATGATGTCTCTCCTATCTCGCTCCATCGTTTCTTTTCTCAGCCTGGCGTCATATGATTCGCGTGATCTCAAAACACAGGTGCCAATTCGCGATACAGAAAAGTTCACATCAAATGGAATCCGATTACTGGCCAGACGTATTTGGCCGGAACGCTGCGTGGTGGTTATCCCGGCAGCCCTCGCGGTAAGTTGCTAGCCAAAAAGCAAAACCAATGGAATGGGTGCAAATGCCGCACCCCATCGCGAGATGCCAATGTCTGTGTGCCGTCGAACTTGCTTATATTCACACCAGTGAGCAATCGCCGTGCGTGACACGTGCTCTGCACCGGTGAGGCCGACGTGATCGGTTAATGTCGGGTAAAATTTTGCAGCAGTATCTTCCAAGGAAATTTGCAAGGAGATTCCAGCCGGCTTTTCGGTAATTCTTTGTTATGGGTGGCCCGGGGATTCGGCAGGTTTCCCTTGAATTTTGATCGGGCCAGTTTGCTTCAATGACGGCGGTATTTTATGGTAACAGCCGGTACTCTTTGCACTGAACCATACTTTGGCCAATGGTGAGTTTACATGAGCCAGAATTTCCTTCTTTCAAAAATTGAGGGATCCCTCTATGAAAATAAGATTCTTGGTCTGTTGCTAGTGCATGATTACTAGTCATTCCAGTCATTCCAGTGGGATCTAAATGGGACATGACGTTGTCCTTTTTTCCCTTACATTCCTCTTTTCGCCCGCTCGCGTGACGTAGAGGTGTGTGTATACCCGGCTCGGTAGTTAACTTCCGGCCCAGTGGAACGATGAACCCGGACAATGGAATTTACAAATACCGTGGATTTATTAGCTGGTTTTGAATTCTGTGTCATTAAAGAATCAATACAGGGTTATCCATTTTTTGGCTTGTACTTTATATTATAATTTTCAGAAGTGGTATGAAATTGCAGGGGAATAGGATGGATTTCGAAGAGCCACAATTTATTGGGAAGAAGGAAAGTGAGAAATCGGGGCACACAACCATGTTGAATAGATGAGGGAAAAAAAGCAAAAAAAGAAAAACAGTACCTAAATCCAGATCTGACCCCCACAATTGGTGTCTGGGTCTGCTACAGCTCGTTTTATTGGACACCCTGTTACCACATCCTCGGAGCACTCGACATTGAAACGGCGTTTTGGTGTAAAGCCATAGAAGAGTGTATAGGGGCCCAGGATGCTTATTTCATCACAAGACATCCACGTGGGAATGCATTCACACGAACGGCATTTGGCTTATCTATGGGGTGGCACTAGATATCAATGCTATGGCTGCCAAATGTGGCTTTGTTTGATGTTTCCTTGGATAGTGCTTTTACTACGCGGATTACTAATGATATGTTCTAGAGGAGCCCCCGAGGTGACACCCATAAATTTCAGGTCTCCTCTGTATTAGAACAATAATTTTGGAATTGGTTGGCCGTTCATCGGTGTTCCAATTGCTGACTTCGATAACGTTGTTCCGCTTGTTGGTAAAATAGAATATGTCATGACTACACTTGCGGGGTCTTGTGATTACCTAGTGGCCTTATTTTATTTCACAGATAGTCATCAGGAGCACAAGAAAGCTACCACATGCTATTCTCAGTTGAACGTTTGAAAACCGAGGGAAGAACACCCAGTTATATAAAATGTAGTGTTTTGCGGATTGGTCGATTTCAATTATTCGTTCACTTTTGTTTTGAGCGGAGGAGCTCGGGCGTTACATACATAATTTTCATACTTGGTAACCATTCCGAAATCAGCCTCTCCGTTTGAAATCTCCTACTAAGGATGTGTGAGTGACTTTTGAAGTGACTGAAGATTTGAAGATACTGACGGCGCAAGAAGTCTTTTGGGTTGTGCTTAGGTGAGCAGCAAAGCGAGCCGCAGTGGCCTCCAAATAAAAAATCTTTTGCCCCGCTAGTTTCACCCCTCATGAATCGGAAAATTATATGCAACTACGGTTTTATAATGATACTTTGTTATGACAGGGATGAGTGAAACTCTTAACTCATAGATTACATTTTCATGATGATTCTTTCAGGAAAATGGTCAAAAGAGTCCTTAAATAAGTCGCTCTATTGCTTTTTCTGTCTTTTTTTTTTTAAACTCAAATCTCCGTGTGAAATTCCATGCAAGAGCATGTTAAAATTACTTGTTGTTGTTGATACCCACGTCACGTGATTGGGTGATTTTTCTGTCACCGATGTAGATGTGACTTTCCGTGACCAGGCCCCTTTTTTTCAAAAATCAGGTGTTTATATTTTTATTTAAGTGATGTTTTGAGTGTATTTGGGCAGTTTAATAGTTGTCAATATATTTTTCATTTCGATTTTATGAAAATTACAAAGGAGGTGTTGAGGCAATCAAAATTAATTACAGAAAAGTTTTCCCCAAGAATATGCGAGAAAAAATATTAAAAAATATTTAAAAAAAGAAAAAAATAATATAAAACTGAAATAATGAAAACCATTTGAACCATCCAAATTGACACTTTCTTTTCATTCGTATACACACACTTAGATTACATGAATCGACTTTTACCGACTCTGGGGCTGATATACTGGGGGTTAACCCATAAAGATTATCGATGGGATTGAGTGGCAATGCGAGATGTGACAACGTTTATGCCCTCTTTTTTCTGAGTTTTGTACTCCGTCTTCTGTGTCAGTTGAAGCCTAAAGCAAATGAAATCTTGAGTGAACAATTTATGTTTCAAACGAACTACTGATGATATCGTACGCATGGTGACCAAAAGCACGCGAAGGCCACACCTGGCAAGTAAACGGATATTTATGCTGGCACCAACACGATGTTGAACGGTTACCTGGGAGAGCATTTATTATTTGAAGGTCGGAACAAGGTTGCACTAGGGCGTTCCCAAGCATTTTATCAAGAAGTAAGCACAAAATATGGAGATGTTTCCATTCTAGGATTCCAGTACCTCATGGACCAAGACGTAAACAAAAAGAGCCAATTTGGTGTCCCGAGAGTATGTTGCCGTAACACCGCTCTCAAGTGTCTAGTCTCGGCGTTCGCAATATCGCCGTATTACCGGGCCCGGAACCACCCAAGAATCTGACGAAGTTGTAAGACTCCACGGAAGCCTGCCCCGAAGTAGCCAAGTGTGTGTAGAACAGCTGGCCCACGAGAAGAAGCCCTTTGTTGATGAGGTTAGAGATTGCAACCAGTTTTCTTTGTTTTTCTTAAATGGGCAAAATCAAGAAAATCATGGGTTTTTTTTGGGTTTATCAAGTTTCATAGCTTCACGAAAGAATTTAAACCGAATTCTTTTATATGAATAAGCGGACCGTGGGTTTTCTTTCGGCTATAGTTTAATCACAGAATGGTGCATGAAGTAAGCCTCACATAAAGTTTTGCAGCCTCGGCCCCGGCAGGGCCAATACACGAAACACTTCAACTTGACGACATTACACCTACCTGAAATCAATTTTTTTAATAAAATTTGGGACTTTCTATATTTTATTTATTTCACTTTCAAACTTGAGGAGTCTTTATTATTCTTAATATCTCGGACGTGTCACAATGTTTGTTTTGTAGCCGTGGCAGAAATTATGTCTGGGTAAGGCCTTATATGTGCCTCCCTTCATTCTATGAAAGTTAAATTGTGAGTATTATTTGAGGACCAATTTAGGCCTCTAACCTGTGAAAATGCCTTAAACGTTTCGGACAAGAAATGTTCATATAAACCCAAGGTTCTTTCTTCCACAAGTGAAGAATTTTAGGAAACACATTTGCCCATTAGTGAGAGTCATGCGAGAAACTACCCGAGATGTTGTTCAACAGTATTGGCTTGCACCCTGTCAAATACACGCATGTTGGAAAGTGAAATAGATTGAGAGGACTGGAGACTTTGGGATCAATGGAAACCAAACCCTTCGTGGTGTTATCTGGGACAGTGACGAGCTTTCAGCCCTGTATACATTTTCGCTAGTCCATGACCACATCCACTTGTCCGCTGGATTTATTTCTTAGGGAACACGAACAGTATAATATTGCACGAGATATTTATGTTGCCGAAGAACTAAAAAAAATTCCCCTGATCGGTTTACAGGGTGTAATTTCTTCATAATCAACAAAACGAATCTTTTATACTCCAATTGAAGCCAGCTGCACCATGTAGATATCGGGCCAAGCTATAATATTTAATCAATTTGACTAAGTGACTATGATAAGATTTCGAAACCTTTTGACCAAGAACTTAGGCTTTCTTGATTTCCGGGAAAGCCGAACCTCCTAGAGGTGTTTAAAGATATAAAGAATGAGTATGAGCAAAACGTCAGACAGTTGTCTCATGCGCCTTCAAGCAACAATAGCCACCCCCAGAATTTCCAGGATTGGGAGGATCACCAATGTAGCGGAGTTGCTTCTCGAATCAAACCGTGTATGATTAGAACGATTCCATAACGTAGTAATTGATGTTGTGGTTTCCGTGGAATGTGTATCTGGTCCAGAGGTAGACCATATTTGGATCCATATCTTTGAGAAATCCTGGATCACACGTAAAAGCGAAAAGTAAGTTTTTTTTTTTCTAAAATCTTTTCGCTGCATTTTTTTTCAAGTAAAATATTGGACAGCTTGTATATTAAATACCTAGCATGCACTTCGTGCTTATTACAGCATCAAAGGGAGCTGAAGAGCACCGGCTAGCCACACGTAAACAATAGCTTCTTGCAAAATCAATATACAGGGAACAACGAAAACCATTCAACAGTGGGTTTGATTAATCCGTTTTGATGTCATATTTTTTCCAACTATCTTTATTATATGTAAGGAATTGTGTTCAATTCGACCATTTGCCATTTACATACCGTTTTTGATTGGGTTAGCCGAATTGTCCACCGAGTTTCGCGCAACACCCTTGAATGGAAACGTCAAACTTAGAAAATGTGGATAAATCAAAATCTCCTGGGCGAAATTTCCATATATTCAATAATTTCACAAGAAAGTCGAATTAAAACTCGAAGGGAGTTTTGTAGCATAGTATTGCGTGGTGATTGGCCACGGTAAGATATGCGTTGGACTGCAAGGCAGTAGGATATAGAAATGCTCCATACATAAGCAACAGAGGGTTATAACTCGGGGTTCTGAAGAACCTTGGGTATACCTTAAGGCAAAATGCGAGCGCTAGAAAGTCATTTCGTTGACATAAAGCTTTTTTGAGTGAAAAATAATATCCAACAAATTTCGGTCCTCATTAACTTCTTGCTCAATCATGGCATGCCGTTGACAATGTCTGATGTCCTATTTTATTACAATCAGAGAACAATCTCGCAGCAAAATTCATTTATGGTAAAAAAGGATCTCGTTGAAAGCGTAACACAACAGATTTTGGAAAGGATAAATTAAGACAATATAGAATGGTGCACCAAAATAATTATGATTTTCAAAACAAGCTTTCCCCCAAAAGAATGGGTGAAAACAAGTAAAGCAATATGCGCTTGAGTGAAGAGCAACGATTTTCTATCAGACCAAACTCAAGATTGTTTTGCGTTTTATACTACTAAGACTTTGATGAAGTTTGTAGTGTGCGATGTCTGTCGTTTTAAACATCGGTTCGATTATAAATACACAGTTTGTCTATGACACTTGAGTATATATCTCTTTGATGCTAATTGATAAAATTTCCAATGTAGCTAAAAGACTGTCACTGAAATAAACCCCGAGAACTCGACGGACTGTTTTGCAATTGCACAATCAGCATTCTAGTATGTGGCTCCACTTGAATCATTGATCCCACATCCAAACATAAGAACCAGGTCGCTTTTCTTATACTTTAAAACGTCATTTTATGAAAAGCTATCCCTTAGTGCCCTTGATACAACATAAATAAGAAAGTAAATGCAATTTCATATTCATCGTTTATATATCGTTACAAAATCTAGTTGAAAAACCAAACAAAAGGCTTGTTCCACCACTTAGCAGAAGCCAACTTTTGTTGCTTTTCCTCACGGTCTAGATGCAACACCTCTGCGTCGACTATCGTTCTACCGGTGAAGATATCAATATCTTCGGTCTTAATGTAAAACGTCGACCAGCTTCTGGTCCAAAGTTTGTGGCCGATGTAGCACACAAGAGTGAAGGGAACAGTAAGGTAGTTCTGGAAAAAGTTGTTGACATCAGGCTTGCCCTTAGGGAAAAGAGCGACCCAGAACTGGCCAATCAAAATCAAAATATTGATGATGATAGAGTAGTAAGAGCCGATTTCTCCCGTGTACGAAACGAAACCCAAAGTTTCTAATGGGATTTTGTTGTGTTTCAAGGCAGCTCTCCATCTCAAGTGGCACAAACAGAGGCATGGCCAGATGATCACAATGGATAATGCCACAATCGATAACAACCAGTTGAACACAACGTCTTGTTGATGGTAGGTGGCAATGAAAGCAAATGCAGCAGCCAAAATGGTGATGAACCATGCTCTAAGAGGGCGCCCGGCCTTGTCGACGTAATCAAACCATTTTGGTGCGTATCCTTGAACAGCCAAAGATCTCAACAATCTGGCAGAAGAGTACATGGCAGCAGTGGCAACAGAAGTGACCGAGTTTAAGATAACGGCGTTAATGATGTGAGGGACAACCTTGACTCCGTGCAAAGCAGCAGCCAACACGTAAGGAGATGCACTGGTAGAAGAGCTACCGGAACCCATGAGTCTGTCGGAGGTGTGGGGAACCAAAAGACCCACGAAAAGCAAAGTGCCCAAGTAGAAGAAAATCACACGTACAAACACAAGCCTGATGGCAACAGGCAAGGCGGTTCTTGGGTTGCGCACTTCGCTGACGGATAATGCCAAAAACTCGGTACCACCCATGGAGAAAGACGCCGTGGCGAAACACGTCACCAAACCCTTGAAACTGGTGAAATAACCAGGGTTTCTCCAGTATTTTCCGCCGATAAAGCCACTTGAAGTGGCGCCCAAGTCCACACAGAGAGCCATGATGACAAAACCAACCAATGTCACCAATTTGATGGAGTTCATGACAAATTCGGCCTCGGCGTAGCCCTTGACACCAAAGAAGTTAATGGCGCAAATGACAATAAAGAAAATCATAACAAACACGTCAGAATCGATGGTGGTGTTCCAGTATTTGATTGTCAACGCAGCAGTCACCAACTCCAAGGAAATGGTGGTGAGCCATTGGAGCAAATAGTTCCATCCCAAAGCGAAAGCCATGGACTCGTCCAAGAATTTTCTGTACCATTCGTTAAAGCCACCATCCAAGTCAGTGTAAGCAACAGTAAGCTCACCAACCGCGTTCATTGTACAGATACACATGGCACCAACAAGAGCGTATGCAATCAACACAGACAACGGACCACCAGTTCTCAATTTGGAGGCGGAACCAACCAAAAGACCGGTACCCATACCACTACTAAGAGCAATGACTGCCAAATGGGCCATCTTCAAGTCCTTTGTTCTGACTTCCTTCTCCTCTTTCCTCTGGAAAGATTCCCAGAACCCCACCTTTCTGGGGCTCTCATCCGAGGAGTATCTTTTGATTTCCGAAATCACCGGCTCAATGGCACTTTCGTCACTGGCTTCGTATTTTGAGTTACCCATATTGATTTTTGCAAGTGATGAAGGGAAGCAGAGCTAATGCAACCAAAATATTCTTTTTATTCTTTAGTTTTTTTTTTCTTGCGACGAAACGTAAACAAAGAATGCTTTTAGTTGTTGTAATTTCAGATCGTCGTGTTGATGTTCAATGGGATGGAACACAGAAGATACGATTCACAAGAAGAAAGAATGTAATAAACAGCCAAAAAGATCAAATAGCCAATGCAAAGAAAAGAATGACAAACAGCAAATGCAAAAGCAGAAACTTAGAGAATGATGCTGAATAGAAAAGAAACCAAGGAATGTTTTTTTGTAAAGAACACAAGAATAATGAAGGCTATGCCAGTTTACTTTTTGGAGCAACTCCAGGGTATTTAAGTTAAGCACAGAGTGCACGCCGCACAGACGTAAGCGAAGAATTTCTTTTTTTTTTTTTTTTTTTTTTCTTTTTTCTCACTTACTTTTTCTCGTTCATGTGCATCTTGGCTGCCTTTGCAGGTACTCTTGTTGGGGTGTTTTCTCAGCATCCCCGTGGCAACGGATGCAGAGGTCATCTCGCGATAACAGATAACACAGGGAAATGCAAATCAATTACTGGTCACTTGTTTATGGATAGCGCATTCCGCCGTGAATACTAAGGCGATTTTTCGGGGAATTGAATGGGGTTGCGCCGGCGGTGGAATTTGGGTGCAAACGCCGCAGACGCTGTGAGAGCCCTACAAATGCCGAGCATAAAGTACAGGAGTACGCGCTTATATGCAGGATTAGAACTTTTTGCCGTGTGCGACCCTTCCTGATGCGTTTCTGCTCGAATGATTTCCGGTGTAGTTAAGCTTTTTCGGCTTTGTTTCCCCGAATTTATTAATTTCCTTACGGTCAACGGAACTCAAGCATTTTTTTTGGTTTAATTTCTTTCTTTTTGTCTCTCCAGTCTCGACCTGAAACATTTTCGTGGGGTATCGTATATAGTCACGGGGGACGAACCCTTAAGTGAAGACTCTATATTTCCCCACGGGGACTCACCAATGGCCGTGGGGAAATGGGGAAAAACAAGCTCCCAGGAGATTCTGCTTTCGTCGAATTTATTAGTGAGTAATTCATTTCTCGTATTTTCTTTTCTGTCACTGTGAGTCACTGAGTGTTTATTGAAATCTTTCCAGCTATCTTCCCCAAACAAATGCTCAGAGAATGCGTGACACAGTCCAGGGCAACTAACCCATATGAGTAAATAGAGCAATAGCCGCATCCAAGAGGGACAAGCCGCGAATTACCGTCAACAACCGCGAAAACGCCGAGAACCAAAATCAGCAAAAACATAAGCCGCCGGTAACCAGGTGCGCCAAGGTGCGCCAAGGTTTAGGTATTCCCTTTTCGGCTTATCATTACAAGAGATCAACGTATGAGATAAGTTCAAGATTATGAGGCAGACCAGCAAAAGGGGACGGTTAGTAGTACATGTACATTGTAGTAGTTATGCATTGTCTCAATCGTGGATGTGGTTACAAGATATCAAACCTCTTGTGCCGTCTGTTAGTGGTATGATAGACCATTTTCATAGAAGGAAGGCCACAAAGAACATTCAAGAAAGTGTGAGAATTGGGTTTTGGGGATTAGTCTATATTATTGGCCATTGACCTCCTTTTCCCGGACGTTAATTATGGATGCGAGGCATACCCCAGCGTCACGAAGTTGATTTATAGATAAAAATGTAGAGCTTGGCATTGAGTCTTTTTTTTCGACTTCCTTTAATTGGGCTGTAAGAAGGGCCGGCCGCCAAGCTTTTGTTGTGTGTGTGTGTCTTCTGTCGATTTTCTTGACCCGGGTTAGCTTTTCGTTATGAGGAGGAGATGAAAAGGAATTTGGTAGCTATGATTTCCAAGAGAAATATCTAGCAGACTATATGGGCGTTGAAGAATTATGAATTCTCTGAAAAGCCGGACTATGTTACACTCCTTGTAGTTAAGGACTCTGACTAGAAAGTAGACAAAGCTATGTGCCCTGGGTCATCCAAACCAGCAAAGGAAGCTTACAGAACGCGCCTTGAGGGATGGCCAGTCCTTTTATCAGAAGAGGGTGGGATTTATTTGCCAGGGTTGAAAAGATGCTCTTTTTCACAAGAGAATTAAGGGATTTATGGATTTCTTTCGGGAAAGTGGAGTGAAGCCTAAACCAAATAGAAGTGGTACGCATTATTCATCTATCAGAAAGTATATAGCGTCAATAACCGCAGATGAACCGTGATTTCAAATCACTTCATCTTATAATTGGTGCCTTTTGGGTACGGCCACGATACCTTCGAAAGGAATTTGATCCTTTCCGAAAAAAGGCAGTAAGAGAATATTGAAAAGTCACTGTTGCTTCCAAACAAACGGCTGGAATAGCAAGAATTTCGGAAGACCGTTTGCAAAACATGATGATTCGCCTTCCAAAAAAAAGGAATTGGCCCTTTCAGCAAGATCTTCAAATTCATGTTCGGCGTTACTCACTGACATCATCGAGATCGTCCATCTGATACATTCAGTGACCGTAAACCACCACAAGAGCATTTTACCAACCGTATATAGTTGAGAGTTGATCATTTACCCCCAAACACTTATCACGTGTGATAACGAGACCTCGATTAGGAGTTCGACAAGTTTGGCAGGGTAAAGTGACCAAGGGGTGTTCGACTTCGTAGTTTATATTGCCCGAAAACACCAGGACAAGGGGTGCTCGATAAAGCCGCAAACCAAAGACCACATAAGGTGTGCAAAGTGTGGTATTACAGCATCATGAAGTACTTGAGAACAGAACAGAAGAGAAGAAAAAGTATATCATAAAGAATTTTTCACCAAGATAACCTCTGATTTGAACTTGGTGGTTTTCGATGGAATCACTTCAAAAACTTCGTCTCAGAATAAAAGTGTGGTCGGGTCCCGGTACTACACTGTCACCAAAGGAGCACAAGACACTATAGAAAAGAGAAAGAACCGCCAAGAATTGTGGGCAATAATGCTAATAAGGGCGCCAAGCTTTCCTTGGTGACTGAATCCAAATTCCGTTTCCAGGCCGATAAATTTAACGGCCAGATGGAAGGCCGGGGCCATGCATGCTATTTTACTAATCGCCATGTCTCATCTTCTATTAGGACACCACCATTGCCCGATGGACTTGTGAGTAATTTATTCAAATTCACCCGAAATAAATAGGACATGAGCCAGAAAATATATATACTTCCATTTCCAGTATTTCCAGCCAAGCGCAGCTAGAAACTTGCCTTTTCGCCAAAACATTTTCTTCGTGGTCGTATTTTGAGGAACCCTACAATCGTTGTATCCAATAATATAAGTCGCATTTCCCGTTTGCTCCTTCTTCTCCACAAGAGAAATCGCGGAATTTCCGAAAACGGCCAACTCACGTGACCCGGATGCATTCTGACTGAGAAATCCTCCGCTTCTCCAAGGTCTACCTAAATCCCAGGTTTCCTATTAAACATCTTCCCCACACAAAACCCCCCAAAAAGGCCGACCCCCTTAAAGCTGGCTTCACCAGAAACGCCTAAAATCATAATAGCCTAAACGCCTAAACGCTCTTCCTCATCTTGCTGAATGGTTCAAATCTTCAATTCTTCGCAGTTTTACGACTTCGATTTCAAGACAACCTCGGTGGCGTACCTAAACAGGTACCCCAATCCATACGCCAAACATGTGCTCAGCTCCGATACGTTAGAATGCTTTGTAGATGCCCAAGGTAGGCTCAACACCACGCGGTTGGTGGTCAAAAAGGGCCTGTTACCCGACTTCATCAAGCCTTTTTTGGGCCAGAGTCTTGAGTCGTGGGTCATTGAAAAATCCATCATCGATGTTTCGCTGCAGAAGGTCTTGGCCTATTCTGCCAATGTAGACCACCGACGGATTGTCAAGGTCCAGGAATTTCTTACTTACGATTGCTCGGGCGGAAACACCAATTTGAAGGTCAATGTACGTTTCTCGTCGAACTTTTTTGGCTTGAAACGGAAAATCGAACAATGGAGCAGGGATAAGTTCACGAAAAACTTGCTGAACCACCGTGATGGGTTCATGTACGTGATGAACAGGTGTAAGCCCATGACTGTCTGAGCGAGGGCTGTTTTGGTGGCTTTGGGGATGTGTGTAAGAGGTTTTTTTTACTTCATTTGCGTGATTTTGGTGTCATGAGTGTTTCACGCATACTTGTATATATTTTTTGGGATAGCATAAGGTAGATTAATACAATAAAGAAAAAAAAAGAAAAAGAAAAATGAGCGAAGGGGAATTAAGATGAGAAGGATTCATATGGTTAATCACGAAGTTACATGGCACCACCCATGGATGAAAGATATCGCCTATTCGGATTGTATGTGGGCAGTCACGTGATATAGCAACTGGTGACTCCAAACGGGGTATTCTATCGGGATGCCTGGTACTTAACAAGTGAGAAAAGGGATTTAACAAAGTCAGGATTGTGAGTATAGTTTGGACTTGTTTTTATAGCCTTAGAGTCAGTATATGCTTACTTTACTGGTCATTGGGGGTGAAGCTTTGAACTCTCACTTCCCACCACTATAAGCAGGTAAAGGGAAGTTCTCGGTACAGTTTCGGCTTTACAGAAATAGTCTCTTTCCAAGAATCCAATAGTTGTTGCTTTCATGGAAAATACCACACAGAAAGGAAGAAGTTTCTGTGTCACATGAATTTGCAAGCTGTTTAATTATCATTGCAATAATCCTCGATATGTTCAACCAAGTTCTGGACTGGAGCCCATGGTTTCATGAAGGATTCACCTGACTGAAGGAGGATCGGATGTCATTTCTGGAGCTTTCTTGGTTCAAAACTGCTAATTTGAGTGCCACAAACGAAAGAAAGTAATTACCTAAGCTATACTGGGCCAAAGAAGAGATCCATCTAGTAAATCATGGACATCATGGACATCGACACTCAGAGTACTAGTTAAGTCAGACATTATATATAGGCATGTGGTTTAAGGCAAAGGACAAGGAATTTCTAAAGAGAAAAACAAAGGAAAGCAAAACGAAAGATAAACACAAAAGCAGAAACAGTCGTGGTATCTCTGTCTGAATTTTAATTTGTGCTTATTAGTGGAAGTTTGGGAAAACGCACTCCGCACCTACCGTCATTCTCACTTAGTAATAAACAAACTAGGTGTAAGACTGTGAGCATCCAACACGTAAAACTGCTTCACAACTGCACTCATTTATTAATCCATTCAATTCAAACCCTCCCATACACCTAAAAAATGATAAAAGAGACCCTCTTCCCTTGATGTAGTTGTATTCTAAAATACCTTATACCCTTTTCTGCATGCCCAATGTGACAAGTACCATTATTAGGACGAAATCTTAAGGAAAAACACCCATTGTATTTGCTCGGACCATCGGGCCGTTTCGCGGCAAGTATACGAAATATGTGAAGCTTAGATATTTAAGCGTAAGGTACTTCGCAGTAATGGAAAGTTTACTGAATTATTGGCCATACTTGAGAAACGGATACTGACACTGACACCCGCGTGGATTTTTTACTATGCCTGCGACACAAAGTGGGTTTCCACTAATTAAAGTTCCTCCAATGTTCGTACCTAAAAAAAAGGCCCGTGTGTCAGATAGACTATACAGTAACCCTGCTTGTTGAGAGGAAACGATAGCGCCTGCGTCTAAGGTAGGTTCGACTGGAGATCCAGAAGCTTTCCATAAGGATGGACCTTCAAAGTTAAAGGTGAGTGATCATCCCATGCCTAGTTGGCTTAGTCTTACTGGTCTTAGTTAAAGAAGGACGTAGTGCTGGTTATAGCACTCGGGCCGATCTTGTATTAGCCATAGCGAAGTATCAAAATAAGAAGGGTAGGTGATCGTAAGTGTATCAGTCTTTCAGTAGAAGAGTTGATTAGTAGGATGGGATTTTCGCACTCTTAAGTCAGCAATAGCAATCAAGGAGAAATGATTCACGTCATATGGACCTCAGTTCATTTAGCATGCACCATGGGAATTGAATTTATTCAACATGGAGCAACCCTGCACCGAGGGATCAAACATGGGAGATGCCGGAGCCTGTCAAGCCACTTTTCCTTCCGAAACGCGCGAAATATATAAACCCCGGCATTTCCACAAAGACCCTTTTTTTGACTACTTTTTCTACATAATAAGTTTCAATCTACAATCTTCCTTCCTAACTGTTTCTTTCATTTTCTTAAAATTTGCAGAATATCATTCGTTAAAGGGCACAAGTTATGAATTTGAAAGCTTTGATCCTCGCATCTGCGATCACTACGCTTGTTAGTGCGCAATTGTTGATAAGGCCTAACGGAAACGGGTACAAATTAGTGAATTTGAATACTGAAACTCACGAAATTAGACTATTTGGTAAGGACACTTACTATACGCATAACGGCGTGGCGTTAGGCGGGGGTATGTCTGCTGCAGAGTGGGCATGTACTGCGGACGACACTATCTTTGAAGGAGATTCATACGAAAAGTTTTGTGGGATGATCTTAGAAGGAATCCAAGACAGAAAGGACGCTCCGTATTACAAAAAATTGTGGCTGAGTCTCAATATTGGTGAAGTTATCAAGAAGTGGATTCCTTGAGACTGAGAGTGATACAGGCCGCGACATTCCTACAGTGACCTCAACAGGTCATGAGCCGAAAAATATAAAGGGCTTATTCCGTCATTCACATCACTCTTCGTCAGATGCAACCCCGCAGCCTGCGACTGCTACAGCACATCCAACTTCAGAGGGAGGTTTTGACTCTCCATCGGGTAACACAGGTGTACGTGAGGTCTCTGCGGATTCTGCTAGTTCTGAAACTAGTTTCACAGAGGAAAGCCTTGCTAATGTGCACTTGCCACCGGGATCCATGATTGAACCTAATCTCAGTTTACCTGAGACTAGTGATCTATCGTATGATCTGGATGGCGGTTACTTTTCTGATGAGGAACCAAAGCTTAACTCAAGAGGGAGGAAACTTCCATCAGCCATTAAACAAATTAACTCAGTTAACTGTGTTGAAAAGTTTGATGATGGAACCGAAGTGCACTTGATTCGTAACTTTGAACCTATTGACGGTATTGGTGAGGTAACCTTAGGCCCATCAGTTGACACCGTTGACACTTTGAAAGGTGAAATGAGCGAGTTGATAGCGCAGCTGTCGGATTTGAGTGCAGTTATTCCTAACTCCTACTCAGAAGCAATGAAGATAGATGAAGGTGACCAATGGAAGACAGCATGTGACTCTGAAATGGATTCTCTCTTGGAGAATAAAACTTTTCATGCTGTACCGTGTCCTCAAGGTGTTAATCCAATTGGTTGCAAGTGGGTGTTTACAATCAAGGATAGTGGTTTGAGAAAGGCTAGGCTAGTTGCAAAGGGTTATACTCAGGTTGAAGGCATTGACTTTGAAGACACCTTTGCGCCAGTCATTTCTTATGCTAGTGTTCGACTTGTTTTTGCCATTGCTGCTCATTCGAAAATGATTGTCCATCAGATGGATGTGAAGACAGCCTTCCTTAATGGTGTCCTAGAACAAGATCTCTACATGAAACAACCACCAGGGTACTGTATTACTCCAGAAGGAGTTGTTGCCAATAGTACTACTAAGAAAAATGAATTTGTGCTTAAACTCGATAAGTCTCTTTATGGTTTGAAGCAGGCACCACAAGTCTGGAACAAAACTATCAGTGAAGAACTTGTGAAGTTAGGGTTTAAGAAAGCCATCAATGAACCTTGTCTCTACTACATGTGTGAAGGACAAATTCTTGTCATCATTGCCTTATATGTGGATGATCTTCTCATATCATCGCTGTCTCAAGTTTCAATTGACAACGTCAAACGGAGTCTAAGCGATCGGTTTAAAATGAAAGATCTAGGGATTGTTCGTAAATTTCTTGGTATTAATGTTGATGTGTGTGAAGGGTACTCAAAATTACACTTAACTGACTATATTGATTCACTCCTTTGGGATTTTAATATGGAGAAGTGTTATCCGAAACATACGCCAGCTATCAAGGAAGACTTGGCTATTGACGATCTTACCGTTGATAAACTATGTGATCATTCAACTTACCGTTCAGTCATCGGAAAGCTACTCTATGCTGCCGGTACGGTACGTT
>JAJMHT010000159.1:0-42967 GCA_030583145.1 Metschnikowia vanudenii
CAAAAAAGCTACAAATCCAAAATACCTCACTCGCGATTTTTTTGGTAAAAAATTTATGACCGAGGTGAGGGTAGAGGGATTGTGCGAAGAGGTATTTTTCTCATAGTTAAGCGCGAAAATTGCTTTTTTTCCGTGCGGCGCAGCCCTGCAGCGAGGGAACCGAATCTGGGAGGTACCGAATAGGCGGAGGCTGACTGTACCCCCACCAAAACAAACCGAGTTGCACGGGGCTACGCATGCCATAACGGTGGCATTTTTTTTTTTAGGTGCTTCTTCTTTTCCTCTCCCAACTCATGATCCGCTTTTAATTTTCATCGATTTTATTATATTTTCATTTCTATAGACTTGTCTGAAATCGATATTTATCGAAAGCGATTTCTCAAACAAATACCTTCTTAAATTAATCCCAAAAGAAAGGCATGTGTTGATTATCATCGAAAAGGGGGAATCTGGAAATGGCGCTGCACTGTCTTGTGTTGGCCCCTTTATTACCCGCGGGTCTTTCAGGGGAAAAGGCCCTCCCCAAGGGGCAGGCTGGTCCTAGTGTGCACACCGTTGTCTACGGCCCACGCTCAAAAAATGAAAAATCGCGCACTTACGTAGCACGCTCCAAAATGTCTTGGCTGATTCTTGGCCTGCGGTCGAGCCCACGCTCTGTATAGACAGAAAAGCTTCCTCACTTGCTCTCACACACGTTTTTTTTTTTTTTCAATTGTGTTTTGACAGGTTGCTCTTTTTCAGAAGAAACTCCCGAAAAGAAGAAAAATATTCAAAACGGGCCAGGCTCCAACATATTTATCTCCACCTTAATCCTGTCGTCATTACCCTTGCAGAAAGGTATTCTTGACACGTCCATTCCTTATAATTTATCACACTTGCATCTATTCTAGGCTTGTTGCTGAGATCTGTAAATATTACCACTGCCAACAAATCCACCAGGAAACACACGAATCCGTCAGGATTACTATATTAATATGAGCTTAGAACCTCCTTCGTCAGGACCCAGAAATCGTCGCCGTGGATCCTCCGTTGGAAACATCAATGTCGGCACCACATCCGTGCGGGGCTTCTCCACGATGAAAGTCAGTGCCCTGCAGCGGCAACAACTGAATGACCGGATCCAAGAGCTTTCCACAGAATCGCGTACTGATAGTGCCATCGTGCACAAAATGTGCGTCGCTTACAAGGAGTTGACGTTCCGCCATACATGGATCAACCCACTCTTGGTCATGGGACTGATTGTCGGCGTGTACTTGCTTGGCGATCAGCACACACAATTGCACAAGCTTCTCGCACGCATGATCTCGGTGTCTTACCGCATTGAGGGTACCGACCAGTACGGTAAGGGTGTGAATGACTTCTTCTTTGTTGGTTTCTATGCGCTCTTCTTCACCTTCCTCCGTGAGTTCTTGATGTGCTGCATCTTTCGCCCTGCCGCGCATGTGTTGGGTGTGCGTAAACAGGCCAAGGTCAAAAGATTCATGGAGCAGGCTTATTCGATGTTCTATTATGGTCTCCTGGGTCCATTCGGATTGTGGGTGATGTCGCGTACCCCACTTTGGTTCTTTGAAACCACCCCATTCTATATCGACTACCCTCACAAGACTCACGACTGGTACTTCAAAGTCTACTACCTTGGCCAGGCGGCTTTCTGGGTGCAACAATCGGTTGTTCTCGTATTGCAACTTGAAAAACCTAGAAAGGATTTCTATGAGCTTATTTTGCACCATATCGTCACCATCGCATTAATTTGGTGCTCGTACCGATTCCATTTCACCCACATGGGCTTAGCCGTGTACGTGACCATGGATGTTTCCGACTTCTTCCTCTCGACATCCAAGACCCTTAACTACTTGGACTCGCCGCTTGCCGGACCATTCTTCTTGTTCTTTGTATTTGTGTGGATCTACTTGAGACACTATATCAACTTGCGAATCTTATGGTCGGTCTTAACAGAGTTCCGCACAGTAGGAGAATGGGAGTTGAACTGGGACACCCAGCAGTACAAGTGCTGGATCTCGCAGCCAATTGTGTTTGGTTTGTTATTTGCCTTGCAGCTTCTCAATGCTTACTGGCTCTTTTTGATCTTTCGCATTCTTTACAGGTATATTGTGGGTGGTGTGGCTGCAGATGAGCGGAGTGAAGATGAAGAAGAAGACGAATCCGAAATCCAGACCCTGAACCTGACTGCCCCTAAAAAGGACGAGTAGATAGAGCCAAGCTCTGGAGACCCTGCAGGGGAGAAACTAGGGGGAGACAACAAAAACTGATAGAATCAGAACATCTTGGATTGTGATCGTAAATGAACGAGCTGTCCAGGTTTTGGTTCTCGTGCGCGCTTTAATGAGAGAGGATAAGATGTGCTAGGTCTGATTTGTCATGGTATGTGCAATGACACTATTTACATATAGAAAACAAAATGCCTTCCCGACTATTTTATTAGGATGTTTTAACCCGACTATTCCACTACTCCGATTCGGTAGCTTGTTCGTCCTTTTCAGTGCCCTTCGACTCTGCGTCTAACTTGATCTTAGCAGCATTCTGGTCCTTTTTATACTGAGCGAATGCCTCGTGTCTTTCCTGGACACCTTCTTTGGCGGCACGTGACAATACGCCCAAAATCAACGAGGAAGCACGCATTGAGTCGTCGTTACATGGGATAGGGTATGTCAACAACGAGGGCTCCATGTTGGTGTCACAGAGGCCGATGGTTGGGATGCGCAGCTTGATGCTCTCGCCAATACAGTTACGGTTTTCCACTGGGTTCATCAACACAATCAAATCGGGCTTGAGCACGGTACCCTCGGAAGTGGTGTAGAATTTGCCGGTGGGTTTGTCGCCGAGGTCCACCGCAGCGGTTTGGGGACCCAGGATCTGGCGTGAGACCTCAGTAAAGTTGGTGATGGTTCCT
Source organism: Metschnikowia vanudenii (assembly GCA_030583145.1). NCBI lineage: Eukaryota > Fungi > Ascomycota > Pichiomycetes > Serinales > Metschnikowiaceae > Metschnikowia > Metschnikowia vanudenii. Next base: position 2,912 of record JAJMHT010000159.1, read on the forward strand.
GGGATCCAACGGTGAGTGACACAGTAGGCTTTGCTTCTTCTGGCGGCCTCCTCCAACGCGGCCTGCTGTTCTGGGTGTCTGGAGGTTCCTACATAGAGAATAATTCCACCCTTGGCGGCTACCGCACGTGCAACCTTGGCGGCTTTACGCAATGCAACCAAGGTATGGTTGAGATCAATAAGATGAACACCCTGGTACTCTCCATAGATAAATGGTTGTGTAGAAGGTCTCCAGAGTGCCTTAGCGTGACCTAAATGACACTCAGCCGCCATCAAGTTGGCAAGCGACAACTCCGACACCGCACGGGGTTTGTGGGTATCGGCGCTGGGCTCGTAGACGTTCTTTTGTACAGATCCTAGCTCGCCCGACTGTTTCATGTGAGACATATGTCTTAGGAAGAGCTCCTGGTCCGAATAACCCTTGTAATCGGGAGTAGGTTTCAAATTGGGGAATTTCAGGGAGAAGCTGGCACTTGTGGTACTACGAATGGTTTGTGGGGCGGCAGACTCTGCGTCCGAGTTGCTCAAGCCACGCCCAGACCCAGGTCCTTGGGTTCTGGTCCATGGGGCGTAGCCGATTTCGCTGGGGGATAAACGCATGCTTTGAAAAAGAAAATCCTCAATCTCTTCATCGAGCTGACGGACTTTTTCTTGATCTGGAAGCAGATCCAACTGCGCCTGGAGGGACAGTAATCTGTCGGAAATATCTTCGGACGCAGACACATTCAATGCGTGTACAGATGCACGAGTTTGCTCCTTTAACTCACGCAAAGCTTTGGCCTTCAACATGGCTTCTTCCTCCTTGGCAAGGGCCTCGGCAAGAACCTTCTCACGCAACTTTTGTTGGAGAATATCGCTGGATTGGCCCTCTTCCACATTGACGTCACGTGCCGTGGCTGTAGCCGTCTGATTTTGCCTGGAAAACGTCCGGGAAAGACCCCACGTTAACGATTTCGTGCAGTGCACATGACCCGAGAATCTGAGCATGTTTCAAAGTCGGGAAACGTGTTTTGATGTGTGGCTTGTACGAGCTGGAAAGCTTGAGTAAACATCATGGGCGGTTGGGGGAGATCCATGAAAATTTCTCAGTGTTGCGCACGTGACCTAAAAAGCTAACGGTGGATGTCGTGTGGAAAATAGATGCCGGGGTAATGACATGGAGAGACGGGTTTTTGTTACTTCCTTATTCCCGTGGATTTGGCTCTCCTATTAGGGCCACTTAAAAGAACTGTGTGTGATTTATTGGTGCATTTGTGTATTTTAGTAGCGTACTGTTAATTATCACTGAGTGTAATTGTTGAACACGTGACCACAAGAGAACATCGTCGTGTACTGCTTGAAGGAGGGAGCTGACTCCAGAAAAAATTGGAATGTTTTGTCTTTTCGAGTTTTGAAGCCCCTATTTGAGTTTTTAAGTTCTTAAATTGGTCTTAGGCTTTAATCCGGGCGTATCAAGGTTTTATGGGTGGTAGTTCGTCCACCTCATTTATCACGTGAGTTGAACCTACTAAACGCAAAGAAGCTGCGGTGATGGAAAACAGACTAATTTGCCAGAGTTGAATTTTGGGTTTCGAGGTTGGTCGTTGATTTGGCTCTGTTGAAAGAAGTCCCATAAAAATTATAAAAGTAAAAGTAAAAGTCTTGTTTAGTTTGGTGTTTTTTGGGGATGTCCCTTAAGACGTTTTGTTTTTTGTTGAACTCCAGAAATGTGCAAAATCAAAAAATATATTAAAAAAAACAAAAACAAAAAACTAATAAACAAAAAACTCAGTCCACGTATTTTGGCAAAAAAAATCGCACTCATGGTAAGTTTTTAGTGATAGTTTGTTTGAAATAAGAATATTGACGGATTCAAAAAGAAATTGGATCCAGCCCAGCAACTGAAGAAAAAGAAGTGTTCAGTGAACAACCCCCTTATAGCGATGGGGGCCAAAAAAAGAACCGCACCATTCTCGCGGGATCAGTGTTCTCCCAGTAACCGTAATAAAACTTGTACAAAATAACAACAGAATAAAAAAAAGATATAAAGAATATTGAAACCTGATTAAATCAACCCGGGAATCCCCAAAATCCATGGTTTTATCAATGTGTACGTGGTTTTGTGTGGTGTTGTTTTTGCGTGGTGTTGCTTTTGCGTGGTGTTGTTTTTGCGTGGTGTTGTTTTTGCGTGTTGGGTGTGTTAAATTATGATAATGGATGAAGAGGTGTCGGATAGTAACTGGTGATCATTGAGAATTCAATACTACCTAAAAATTACCACAGTGGAGAAGAAGGTTTTTGATTTTTTCCCCAATTGCTCGCTTTTTCTTATAGATAGCGCGAGTTGTGCATTTCCCCAGCAACCGTTCTTCGCGTGCGTATTAAATGTGAGTGGGATGTAGTGAAATCAACCCCAGGGACCCTGAAACAACCAAACCAACGTTAAGAATTTTCTGATACTTTCTTCTTTTCTCCGTTGTAATAGGCAGCGACAAATCCGGAGAACAATGTCACCCATCAAGGCCACGAGGTTTGCAAGACTCAGTGATTTCATTGGAAGCGTGGTTGCAGAAAGTAGAAACGAATGCGACATCGAAAATGGACAATTCCCCCATATTCTTGTGTTTTGCCATGCCCACTTTCTTCAAGGGTTTCTGTTTTCTACAGACGACTTAACAGTATCACAAATCAACAGTCTCCATCATATAGAGCTAGTAACTGCGGCCAATCACCAGGCGATTCAGAACCAGCTAAGACAATTCTGGTTGGAGCCCAGTGGTGTTAGGGAACGCAACCAACATAACGGTCACGGTGAACTTAACAGATTTACCGCAAACACGGTATTGGCGTTTTTCGACTTAGTTACTGAAGGAGGACCAGTTTCGGCTTGGGAACACGCAAGTTCCGTAAACTTGGTGCTATACTTGTTGGCTCGAGCATGTGCGGCCAAGACACGTCCACAGGCGGTATTTGTTAATATTCCACCAAGTGAGTCCAGCCACAACGCCAGTGTTGGGGTTTCCGCACCTTCAACAGCATGGTTGAGTTCTCCAGAAGGAGCGTTGTATGTGTCAAAAGATGTGCTAGGGCTCGTGTCGAAATGGGTCGATATACCAGGGTCATTAGCCCAACATCAAGTATCTTGATTATGGATATCAGTTTGCCATATGGGGTTATGTTGGACGTATTTAATATTGGTAGCATTATTCTTCAATTTCACTTTGGAATTGTCAAATGTAAAACCAGATTGATAGACCCAGGAGCACGAAGAGATTTCCAGTGGAGGTTTCACATTGCCGAATCAAGAAGAGTGGAGGAAATAAGTATAGGACTTGGGACTTTCTCTGCTCCATACTGATCATAATCACCTGAAACCTATGTGCATTAAACAACAAAAACCATCTGAACACCGTCCTTTTGTATTGTAATGGTGATACCCCAGCTATTACATACGATGGCAACCTGAATGAGAATAGGTTGTGCTATCAGATATACATTTCAGTGATGGACACAATTCTCGAAAAATCCAACACCGTGAAAAGATGAAGGCAGACTAGTATTTTCAAGTATTGATTCATAAATGAGGATATAGTTTGCATGCTCGTCAGTCTTCTTCTTCATGTATTTCTTCCCCTACGTTCGGTTGTTACTTTAGACGAAATTTCCCCCACAGCGGAGAGTATTCGTTATGGAAAAAATATTCAGGAAACTGTATATGAATTGAGTCTAAAAACATCATAAAGTTGCCACTCAAACGGCATTTCAAACAATCCGTCCAGTAACCTATTGGCGAAGAATCCAAACCTTTTAGTTTGTCGATCGGGCAAAATATGAAGCTAATAGATTAAATAAGCTAGTATCCCCAGCTAGGCTTGCGATTTTCATCATTCAAAGAAGGGGGATAACAGTTTTCACAACCGAAATCGCCTGCTTGGCCACAAATTTGCGTCGTTTAAATTACTTTTTCTTGCTATTTATTCAAGCAAATGGCGTCTACTCGACTTCCTCGACCTCTTCAGCAGCCTCGTCGTCTTCCTCATCTTCGTCTTCACCGAATCCGCCAGCACCGCCTGCGTTCTGGCCCAATTGACTGGCCAAGGCACTGATGTCAAAATCACCACCTGGGCCACCGGCACCACCGGCACCAGCAAGCAATTGCGAGATGTCGAAGTTACCAGGGCCACCAGCACCGCCCATACCAGGCATGCCGCCCATACCAGGCATGCCGCCCATACCAGGCATACCGCCCATACCACCCATGTTGGCCATGTTGGCGGCCTCGTCGTCCTCGGCCTGCTCGTCCTGTTCATCCTCATCGACCCATTTGTCGAAATCGGTCTTGATGTAATGCAACTTCAATTTTTCCTTCAAGAGACGTGGCCAGAACTCCTCCTGGGCGGTTTTCTTGCGCAACACGTAGGAAATGTGACTGCCGCTCTCGTGTTTGTACGAGTTTTCTGGGTCGATCTCGTCGTAAAAGTCCAACGACAATTCGTACGTCGTGGACTTATCGGCAGAGTGCGCAGAAAAGTTCAAAGATTGTGCGGTCAACTCCAACTTCACGTCCACGGGGTCTTGGACTTGGATCGTGAGGTAGATGACGTTTTTAGACGCCTCGGTTGCGTTGGAACGCTGTGCCCACAAGACAACTGGATGAACTGCCATTATTGAATTGAGTGTGTGTTTTTTTTTATTTGGATCAGATGTTTTCTTGAAAACTTCTGGGGAAATTGATGTTTGAGAATTAGACCTTTATACGCGTGGGTAAAAAATAAGCGTCTGTTCAAAGTGATTTGGTAAGTTGGTGGAAGGGTTTTCCTGTTTTTTTGCAAGTTTGGATGTTGAAACACAGGAAGTTTTGGGCGGAGCACTTAGTTCGCGGCGAGCACCGTGGTTATATAGGGGAACAATGCGCTCGTTCCAGAAGATTCGATCTGTTGTGGGGGACAACGCGTTGAGGGCGCCGCAGACAATCGAAAACTTTAAACCACGGCTAAAAAATGACATGATGGGGAGAGCACCGTTGGGAAGACACCCTTCTTTAAATTGAGGTTTGGACTTTATCTGGGCTTTGTTTTATAAAGTGGTGTGGGGATGAGGGTTGGCTTTCCCAACAGTCCACCGAGTGAGGTGCAATTCAGGCAGACCTGCGCGACGGTGGTTTCCTAATAACTAAGAGGAGACAAACAAGTTGTTAAGGGAAAAAAAAGAGGGCAAAAAAAAAGAGGGAAAATGAGACTAACGGGAAAGATTGAAAATCGGTTTGGTAAGTCTTGAAACCGTTTCGTTTGAATTGTCGTCAAGCGTTTGTTTCTTGTTGCTTTTGTTGCTTGTTGCTTTTGTTGCTTGTTACTTTTGTTGCTTGTTTTTTTATCGTCTCTTGATGGCATTAGGGTTCTGGCGAGGCTGAGTGCGCCCGCACCAAAGCAGTCCTAATGGGGTTCGATAAGAGCTCTGACAATACCATGCAAAGATTTGAATAATGTGGCAACTTGCGTTAAAGGAAGGGGACACAAGAACAATGAATAAAAGTGCTCGTGTGATTGTGCTTCTTGATGTACCCTTTGTTTAATCTTTGAGCTGCATGAGAAGTTGCGGAAGAATTACCTGCTGGCCGGCCCGCATGCCCTGTTTGCCGGTGCCGCAGTGCGACCCTCACTAATTTTGGTTCAAGAGGAAATAGAAGGAACAAAAACACCAGCAAATGGAACAGTAAGGTTATTTTTTTCTTTGATTTTTTCTTTTGATTCTTCTCATTTGGGATATGAACGAACGGTGTGGGTGGAACACAGCTGCCACGAAAGCCTGGTTGATGATTGTGGAAACATAATTGACAGTGAGATGCGATGTTCAAAGAAGCGGCGACAAAAGTATCATGATCTGTGTAGAGATTGTTGCTTTAGCAAGAACTTTTTCAAGAAGTTTCAGGTAAACATGAAACACAATAAGAATCAACTAACACTGGGGCTTCAACTAACACTGGGGCTCCAAGACTGCCACTGTAACAAACAGATCATGGTACGCTCTCTCACTAGGAAGAGAATGCGGCCTTTTACTGATCGCCAACTTTTGTGATTAATGAGTCTTTTCCAAAAACCGATGAATTCAGTATACTGGTGAAATTTTCCATTCGGCGATGGTCTTTGCGACAATGTCATTCTTGAAAGACGTGCACGCAATATGAAATCACTTATCGGCACTTAAAATCGACCATCAAATGGGGAATGAAAGCTATTTAAATCGCTCTAAATAGAGGAGAAATGATTGGTTTGACTAGTGGGTATTCTAATCCACACCCAAATGTTCCTCCCCCTTCGTGCCTGTTTGATGCGTTTCTTCAGGTAGTGTTTTAATGTCGAAAAGTTTTGCTGAAACAATTCAAAAGGCGGGCATAAGAGTTGAGACGGAAGAAGCGATTAGTTAAACACCTTCTAAGTTTTGGGGAATCATGACGGGGTTTTTTTAATTTCAAAGGTCTAAACGAAATAGGGTTATGATTGTGAAGGTGTATTGTACTTTGAATTCCACCCACCGAGGTTCAGTAGAATTACGGTTATTTTAAAAGTTCACGGAATCTTCGTTGTGTTTTTCTCAAGCCAATTAGTTACTTTCATCAATTCAAAGACCCAGAGTTTACAAAGAACAACAAATTCTTTCATTGGGGGTGGCCCAGAATATGTTGTACTCTAATTTAATCAAAGTTTTCGGTAATGGTGTCATTGACATTGACCTTTCACTAATTATAATCAATATAGCTCGTATCCCCGAAGTATCTACATTAGCTTTGGATCTCTGAATGGTCTGCCTTCGGTATTATGTCCAATGGTCTGCCTTCGGTATTATGTCCAATGGTCTGCCTTCGGTATTATTTCCAATGGTCTACCTTCGGTAATATAATCTCTGAAGGCTAACTCTTTGCAGAAAGAACTGTGATTGATGTTGCATTGGAAACCTCACTGGGCAGGGTACCTTACGGGGAAATAATAGCTTCACAGGGGAGAACATGTGAGCAAACCGACAAAACCTCCCGTAAAGTTCACCTTACACCAAAATTTTGGATTCAGTTTCAATGTCCAAATTCAAGGACCGACACACTTGAACAACAATGCTTGGAATTCCCAAACAATTCAAAAAACCCCAAAACCGCCTCTAACACTCCCACGTGACCACAGACAACGTGTCCGTACACCGCGAGACCCCACGGCACGCGACCCCACGTCACGCGACCCCACGTCACGCGACCCGCCTCCCGCAAGACTGGGTTGCGGTGTGCCGAACCGATAAGATAGCCCCGCAAACCGTTTATCCGGCCAGTTATCTCCACATTCATCCCATGGACTGTCAGACACAAAAATAGAAACACAATGCTTAGCGAATTGCCGCTAGAAATCCAGGTCCGTCTTCTAAAGCTTGTTCCAGGAAGCCTGCTCAAATACACAAATTCCCACTTCTACCTCTTGTACAACGATCTTTTTTGCGATAAGCTTGTGCGGACCTTTGGTGACGATGCTCTCTCCTTGATCGCACGGGTGTATCCATGGTTGCGCACATACATCAAGTCATTGGACTCCTTTCGGGGAAAATCCAGGCAAGTGATCTGTCTTCGGCGTCAATTGACGGATCTAGGATCAGAGACAGGCTCAGTCTCCCCAGATCAGATCCCACAAGCACAGTATATTGGTGACTCATGGAAGTACGTGTACTCCGTATTCAAGAATAAACGAATGTTTGCCGAATATGCCGACTATAAGATCGACGAGCCCACCAATTACGTGTATAACCATTATGTGGAGATCAACCGCACATATCTTCTTTCGTATTGCAAGACAGCATGGCTTGCACCCGGTCGGTATAATCTCAACATTGGACTTGTGATGAAGCATGGCAGTGGACTTGGAACCACAAAGTTCGAGATCAAGTACCGAACAGCTCATGGTGCCGACAAAGTGTTGACATTCTACCCTCCCACGAACATCAAAGACATCTTACCAAAAAACCGGTTCTGTTTCTTAAAAGTTGCCGAATTCGAGATCCCACCATTACCACTGGACAGTGGCTCATTCCTGTCATTATCTCATCATCACCATAATTTGTACAAGATCCAGCTCACCATGGAGGAGATTGGACTATACTTGAAGTCAGGGTTCAGCATCTTCTTCATAGACATATCTCTGCCGTCCATGATCTTCAACGACTATGACCTACTCTATTATTCATGCCAGGAAACCAACTACAAGTTCTTCATCAACTTGCCTCTCAAGAACCTCTATAAGGCTCTCAACCATGCTCAAAACGGGGGAAACGATACTTATGACAGCAATGAGCCATATGGAGGGGGGAATCCAATTGACATCGAGTCGGAGTACACGAAAGACTACGACTTGGACTGTGGCCTAAAATTCTCTTGCGCGGACGACCACCTCCTGGCATATGCCGATTTCTTTTTCAAGAACACATTTAACAAACGGCAGTTCAAATTCAATACTGTTTACCAAAGAAGGCAGTTTGTCAACAGATTTGGCGAGTTTGATCCCGGTACCGGATCGGAAGGCCCATCCAACTCTTGTATATACGATAAGCAGGGTCTCAAATGGCGCATCCCGATTCTCGGTGAGCTATAGCTCACACCTGTAATATATTATTCAAGCTTTAGCACATCTAACGTCAAATGCACCACGAATCGCTCTTTCCTCTGGTAAGAAACAGTGTATGAAATATTGTATACAACGTGGACTCCGACAAAAGAATTTTAAATTATTCTCAATAGAAAATTTGACTCAGATTAGCTTGCACATACTGTGCATATATGCCTCTGTTAGACTCACTTAGTGTTTCTCCACCAACAAACGTCTTATTGGGTTTAATATTTGTCGTGAGGTCGTGGTAGAGATCAGAATCCGCCTGCGAAGTCTTGAACACAGGGGAAAACAGCCCTGGTGCGATAGGTGGCATTTGAGGAGGCTCAAATTGATGAGAATATATTTGCATGTCTGACTCGCTCACCTGGATCTTCTGTTCCAAAAAATCGTCATAATTTTCCTGCAATACGTCATCAGCGGTGCCTTCAGATGGTTGGGTCTGAGTCTCAATGTGAATCGGCGCTTTCTGTGATAGCGGATTTGTTGCCAGTCGGCGTTTTTCATTATTGGTTATGGACTTTGAGGCACGCTGAGAATTCCGCTTAGATATCCCATCCTGCTTATTTTCCAACCGCTTATATTCTTCAAGGTGTAGGTTTCTTTGCAAGCAATCAGCTTCATCTATTGGCGAATTATTGCCACCATCTCCTGCATCGCTTGGTTTTTTCTTGTATATGGGCTTTCGAGTCTCGAAAGGACTATAGTCGAAGTTCTTGGGAGTGGAGTTTAGGTTTGAAGGGAAGTAGCGTACATTAGAGTTCATGTTGAATTGGAAAAGGTCGCCAAAAGACTCAAACTTTCGTTGTCCGTAGCATTCGTTGAACCAATTATCGTTTGTATCTGCCACCGCATCCAGTCTTCTGTAGTCGGCCGAATAGTACTCTTTCGTCTCGTCTGAGAGGTTCGGGGTATCTTGAAGATACTTCGTATTGTACCAGTGCATATAACTGGATTTTTCCTTCATAGACAGGCGCAAAAGGCTATTATGCAAGTAGTAATCGTTCTGAAGTTCCCAAAGTTTCAACTTGGTGGGTTCGTAGATATAATTACCCAAGAAGAGATTGATTGCTTCTTGGCGGATCAGATCCATGAAGGAGTTTGAGTATATCCGCTTGATACTATTGAGAACGTCTCTCGTATGAGAGGACCACTGGTTGATTCTTCGGTAAGAGTCCATGGTGTTGACAAGGTTGGAGCCGCCATACTGAACTGCAATAGTGTCACCATGGTCATGGAAAATTTCTGTGAGGATATTGATGAGATCAGAGTCGTAGTCCAAGTCAGTGGCAGAAGCAAGGAGCCCCAAGCTTTTCAATTGGTGAGAGAGGGCCTCTTTACAGATGATGAACTGTGCAGCGTTGGTCCTGTCCAAACAGTCGATACAATTGGTGCGCACAATACCTCGCTGAAGTTTCGTGGACTGGAGATCTTTGCCATTGTGAAAGAAGCCAGTCTTCTCCATGGCATTGCGGGCAATCTTCTGTAGCGGAGTGATGACATCGAGGTTCTTTTTTGAGTGTTTTGACATATCAAAGGAGTGATATTGTAGGTGCTGGTCATCGGGTAAAAACTGGTTCAAGTACTTTATACACCTCTCAAAGTATTGGTTCAACTTCAGCTCACGTGGTTGTTTCTCTTTGGTCTTGATCAAGTTTAAGATAACTACGGGCAGCCCGTAACGTTGGAAAAGATTGTTGAAGTGCAAGGCAGAGCTCTGGTAGAATGGATCGGACAAGTTGATTTCTATGGGGGGTTTTGGAAGTCGGTTCAAGTCCTGGGTCCAGTAGAGAGGAATGGATCCGCGATGCTGGACAAAACTGGTATACCTTGGGTTGGCATAGAATCCGTATTTGGGATCGTGGAATGAGGAAGTCAACATATCCGAGACGATCTGTTCGGTTTCCACCTCGTTGGCAACATTGCCCCGATCGTTGACACCACGCTTCAAGAACCGCGCTCCCGCAAAGTGGTGAGAACGCCGGGCTATGATGGTGATGTAGATCTTGCGTCCATAGATGGAAATGTTGGCCTGATCGATGAACCCGTGGATAATGGGCTGAAACCACTCGAAGGTGGAGATTTCGGGCTGATGGACAACGGGTTCAAGGAGAAGATTGTTCCAGATAAATCGCTCGTTGTGTTCTGGCGCACTGGAGATTAGGCGTCCATTGGGTGGAGCCCTTGAATTCTCTGCGACACCACCACCACTGCCACCAGGCCGCTGAGCCATCAAGTTAGTCTGGAGTGAGTTAGTGATATCGTAGGTGTAGCTGAAGTAGAAAGTTCGACCAAGATCAAGATACTTGAAGATGGACAAGAGGCGGTCCTCGTCGCTATACTTTTCGGGCCTTCTATAGTGGAAATTCAACGGGATCAACTTTGTCTCATCCACATGGTACACGTAATGACCGCCTACCACGGCCACCTGACTGCATTTTGTGATGACAAGAAGGTAGTACTCGCGCGTGAACTTGATGAACCCGAGAAGCCCGAACGCCTGGGCCACCTTATGGATACCTCCTTCGATGGACTCGTTGAGGCCTTCGAGCAACCCGGCCATGTCGTTGCGCGTATAAAAATAACTCCGGATTTCAAGGATCGACGGCGGATTGCGTGGATCCTTGTCTGCAGAGATCTCGATGATCCGAAAAAGACTTTCCCGGGCATTGCTGCCTACAATATACATGGTGGTGGCCAGGTTGTAGATGGTAAATCGCTGTAGGATAATCCGCTTGTTGCTGAGCTCGGGCCCCGTTTCATCTGCATGATGCATGGAGCCGCCATCACCAAACCCATCATCGCCGGCGTCTGGATCGGGATGGTGACCATCTCTGTAACTGGAGGCGTCGCCGTTATCGTTGTATCGGGATTCGTTGTTATCATCAACAACACTTCTACCGTCTCCACTCCGGATGCTAGCCAGCCCGGCACCATCACCATCACCGGGTCCATTATCTAGCCAGTTGGCGTGTCCGTGGGTATATGAATTGCCCTTCATGGCTTCATTGTGTCGTGTGGCGTCTTCGCTTTTGGACGCCATATTGGCATGGGTACAAGTGGTGTTTTCAAACAAATTTGGAAACTGGGGAACTTTGGGGGAATGAGTTCTCTCGAGAGTTTATTAGGAAGAACACTTTAGAAAAATGCTTTTTATTTTATATGTTTTCTTTTCTTCTCTTTTTTTCTTTTTTGTTTTTTCGAGCACCGCCGTGTTCCAGAGGCGTTTTTCCCCAGTGTTGTGGTTTAGGTCTATTCTTGATCTGGTTGTCCTTTATGTTCCTCAGGGTGGTGGCCGTCACGCGCAGCGCACGGTCATGTCGATGTAGGGAGTAAGTTCCACCATTAGAATATCTTGATTAATATTAACATATTTGGCCAAAGAATGACAATTATTTACCAACACAAAGTATCACTAATATACACAGATATAAAAACAGTAAAGCATTGTGTTTGAGAAAAATTTAATTCACAGTTGAAACATCATAAATGCGTGAATTAAACATAGTGCACGCGGTTATATTTAATTATTATGCGAATGAATTTAACGCACTTATGCACCCAACAAGGATGGTGAAATACGCTCAAAACTTTTGGGAAATCAAGGCTACTGACCCATTCTTCTTCTATAAGGGATTTATTGTTACCAATTCTAATTCTAAAAAATAAAAGATACAGAATATAAAATAAAAAGGGGGGGAGTTCCTGGAAATATATGATTCTGCACATGTTTAACTTCGGTTAACTTCTGATCTGGTTTAAGTTTTTTAATTAAATTCACGCGAACCCTACGCGTTTATCGGTCATGCAAAATCAGAATTTGTACTTATCACAATTTGTACTTATCACAATTTGTACTTATCACAATTTGTACTCATCACAATTTGTACTCATCACAATTTGTACTCATCACAATTTGTACTCATCACAATTTGTACTCATCACAATTTGTACTCATCACAATTTGTACTCATCACAATTTGTACTCATCACGATCTTTACGTCTCAAGCTCTTTACTGCTCAAGCTCTTTATTTTTCAAGCTCTTTATTCTTCAAGCTCTTTATTTTTCACATTCTTTATTTATGATGTTTTTGTTTATTCAACTCATTTGTTGAGCAGGGAGGAACGTGTTTAGCTGCGTTCGACATACTTTCTAACCAGACGCTTCAGTGATTCTCACACGAATGAGAGTGTATCACAAAATTACTCTCAACTCACCCATGTCGCCTCATTATGCGTAACAGGTACCCCACTGATATGATACGAGACTAAAGTATATAAAACTAAAGGGAGAGGACCTGTTACTTAAGCTACTGCAGGATTTGGCAATCTGGGTTCCACTGAACTGTGCTAATATGAACCACTGTGATATTCCTGCTTCACAAAAATTCACTCCCCCAACGGTTCTGGTGCTTCGAGAGGCAGCCTTTCATACAAGCAACTTCAAGATGGAGTCTAAATGATGACGGTTTCTGGGAATAGTCACTAAGTGTAGGGCGAACACGACCCCAAAAAAATCGAACCATGACCTACGCGACAGTCACAATATTCAGATTAAGAAAAGAAGGTGTGCTGGTTAGTACAGGAGCTAAGTATCTGACATTTGGGTAGGTTATTAGTTTTTACTGTGACGGCGAAATTTTCAGAGATTCCTCATCAACGGCCATGATGCCACCAGCAATTATTGGCATGCAAATAGAACGAACTAAGAGAAGTTTTAACTGACGAGGCGCCCTATGTTTTTTGCCGAGTGTGGATTTGAATTGGCGAATTAAACAATAAAGACTCTTCCTACAAACTTTTACTAAGAATGTATTATCGTATTATGAAAGTGAGCTACATATGGTAATTTAATCTTATTAATTACTTAGAATATAGTCCCTATTACACGGTTCTATCGGTTATATTCGCCACTTACAACTCACTTCCGAGACTCATCTATGAGCCAGTGACAAAGGGTAATGGCAGTGACACTGTCACACATATGTACACAGACGGGTCGAAAAGGCAAAGTGGAGACTATACTCTTGAGCCCTTTAGATATACGTATATTCTCCTCAGGTGATCCATCCTTTTTGTAAACTTTTCGCTCACTTTCGTCTTTCGATTTCCGTGATTTTCGTAGTGCAACGAAGCATATAGTAAAGATTCACTCTCCGTCATCCATCTATCCAACACATTCGCATATGAATATGTTTAACCTATTCAAATTCTCCAATCGAGTTCGTCGAGACGTCTTCTTGTAGTAGCACGGCGCTTGGATCCAGTGAAATCATCAACCTCGCGCCGCATGTTCTCACGCTTGAGTCTTCTGGAATTTCTCTCACGCTCGATTTCACGTTTTTCGATTTCCCATGGACTCAAAATTTCAATGAACGGCTCCCACACCGCGTTGCCGTTTTGGAGACTGCTATCGGTACGTATACGCACATTACGCTCGAAAATAAGACCAGAAAGCTGCTGGTACTTGTGGAGCTCGTGGTTGTATGAGCCATCAAGAATCTCCTTCTTGAGACGAATGGCCATCTCATGTAAACTGTGGGCAATGGCAGGCTTGAACTCAAGACTGAGGCCCATATCTGCAACTACAATCTCTGCAAAATCCTCAGGTGTCACATCCGTCTGGTTAAGGTCCCATTCAAACTTATCCTCATACAACCGTTTGTCCAAGTTCACTGAAAGGTCTACAATCACGTGGTATTCGGCCGTCGTGGGTAACTGCAATGTCGACACATAATTGTACTCTTCGATCTGCTTGTTGATCGAGTCCACAATCTCCAGGTGCATCTGCGGAGGAAGCTCCAACTCCGCACAAAGAAGTGCAGCAAAAGCCTCAGGGCTCACGAGTGATTCAGACACGTTCCACATGAAAAAGTCTACTAGTTTGGATGCTCCACCATTGTACTCTATATTCAACTTAATCGGCACTAGCGAGTGAGCAGGGCCAAGTAAAGACCCGGATCCTGTTGCTGAAGTAGCCGAGGCGACATTCTGAGCGGCAGCTGCAGCTGCAGCTGCAACCGAGGCCGGGTCTACATCGCCGACAGTACTGTCATCTAAACGCACAAGTCTGGCAGGTTTCAAGAGCCGTTTTTGTGCTGCCACAGTTGTGTGTACTCCTGCAATGGAGAAGGCAGTATTCCCCGCGAAGTCGTCTTCAAAATCAGCATCGTCGTTCAAATTATCGAACTCCGCATAGTTGATTTGTTGGGCATTTCTTTTGGCACTCCGTTCTTGCGGCACGTTGTTGATGAGAAGAGCACAATCAGGGTCCTTGGCCAATCTGGCACTGAGGCCTGTACTTAGGGCCTGTGGTGTGTAGAAGTTGTTCTGATATGCCAATGACATGATGTTGTTTGTTGGATGTGGTGGCGGTGATCTTCAGTGTCTTTGCGTTGGGGTGTTTTGAATTTATTCTTCGATGTTCAACTCAGTGTATTGAAGGAAAAAGTGTGCTTGCACTGGCTATGGGCGATCAAAGGGGTATTGAAGTAAAGCGTCGATTTATAGTAATTCCGGCAGTTTTTTCTGGATTTTAGGAAGTACCCGCGGAGTATATGCGTGAGTTTATCACAGCACTTGCGGTGGATGTTTTTTTTTTGTTGTGCTTCGGTCGCGGGTACGACATTTTTTCGTGATAATCCATGTTCCCCGCTGTTACGATTTTACCCAGTTGGAGTGCGCATCAGTGTTTGCGTGGGTGGCCTGAACAATACTTGAAGATGAAAAGATAACCATTTTGGAGACGTTTTGGAGACATTTTGGAGACGTTTTGGAGACATTTTGGAGACGCTTTGGAGACATTTTGGAGACATTTTGCAGACATTTTGGAGAAAATTTGGTAGCAGATGGTAAGAGATAAAAGAAGAGAGACCTGGATAAATGTATCAACAACCAGGGAATACTTTAGCCCAACTCTGTTCTGAAAGTTGAGTAAGATAAATGATGTATTTTCATTTACACTGATGAACTTCACCACGAAACTTGGGGTCCTTTCAGCTCTTGAGTCCAGGCAAGGTTGATGTCATTGAAATCATCGGAGCCTTGAATAAAACCAATCAAAATCAAAATCAAAAAAAAAAAAAAAAAAAAAAAAATAAGGACTTTATGAGCTAGCACACATTTACAAAATACACAGTAACCCTTATTATTCTTTCTCATGGTTTTCATATTACATGAAATGAAAATTATCTCAGCAATACCCTAGGGCTAATATCTTATTGAATTTCCGGAACAGTGACGCCCGTGTTGTGAATGTGATCTCTGTCCTCCTTTTTGTACTTATTTAGTGCCTTGGTATATGTCTAGGTGATATTCTTGTGGTAACCCGGTCCACAAAGGAGACAATATTTCAGACTAAAACCTTCAACTCGTCACTTTTCACAAAACCAAAAAGCGAACACATGACTTTGTAATCGAAAGACATTTAAGACGACACAAATGGTGCCTCGAGATGCATCCAAGGCACCCTTGGGTACTGAACAGCACATGGGGTAAACAGTTACAGTGTGTATTTTCTCTAAAATCGCCAAAACACCAACTCCTATTTCACTGATATACATCTGATATCGTGGGTAGCCCAGCTAAATCTACCCTGGAATTGAATGTGGATGCATTTAGTGAGCAGTGGACTAATACAGATTCGACGGGGGACCCCGAGGAATAAAACGATTAAACATGAATTTTCGAGGAGAAATCTTCGAGTGAAGTTATTTAATACAAACCAGGGCTTGAGTTACTCACCGGGATATCATAAATACTTTCAAGTCTTCTTCTTAGGAAGTTTCTTTCGAAGGGTATGGATGTACTCTACTTTCTGAATTGGGTGCGTAGGTGTTAACAATAAGACGGGCAACAAACTTTATTGTTCCACAAAATTGCAAATATTTTGGGGTTTTCCAAGCATTTGAATGTTTCGGCTACTTTTCAAGAGGTATTTATAGAAGTTACAGGTGGGCGTAGATATTTGTAAAGACCAAACTTAAGAAATTCTAAAAAGCGAATATACACCCTGAAACCTTAAATGGCGGGTAAATTCTCCCAATTATTTGGAACTATCCATTCATTTTTCATCTAAAAGAGAACAAAGTCGGGACTAGGGCATTCTTTTCTGTCATGAGATAGTGCCTTTCTCACCTCGTTGTTGAATATTTTCTGGGTTTTCGAGGAAGTGTGACTCGAAGAAATACATTTTCAAAAAACAGAAAACAAAAAACAAAGATGAATAATTAGACCCCCCAAACACTTCTTCAAGTTTAGTTTCCTGGGGAAGCTTTTCCGAATGTGAGGGCTACTTTATTTTAATTTATTACGATATTTCACCTAACCAGAGTCCGACCATGCAACTTATGACAGTACTTCTCAAACAACTTTGAAAAGGTGCCATTATCCCTATGTTAACAATGTTAGTGTTATTTTCTACGTCGTAAAAATGAAAAGATAAACTTAAACTTTCAGTTTTTATAATGTCTTGAAACTTTATGTAATGCACCTCTAATCGGTACACGGCCGATGGCCGTACTTGGACGCACGCCTTGAACCTGAAACGTCTCATCTTTTCCTTTGTGTGTTACTTGCATCTCTTTGCAGGATGCACCTTCTCTCACGTAGGCGAGTACCACTTGGACTCTTTCCGCTTTAGGCAATAATGCCTCAATCATGAAACGTCTCAGGTTCGTCTCCTATCTAGTCTCTTACAAAAGTCCCAGTCACCTTCTTCGAAGGCTTATTCCGGGAAAACATAAATAGGCGATCTTTCCCACGAGAGAAAGAGCTTTTTAGAAGATCATCACTGAAATACACAATACCTTTTACCCAGCCAGACGGCTTGAATCTAACACATATATTGATTGATATTATTAGATTCCAGTTGCATATTCAATGTATTCAATGATGATCTAAAAAGCTCTTTCCCTAGTGGAAAGGCGTCTATTTATAATTTCCCGGAACAACCCTTCGAAGAAGGTGACTGGGACTACTGTATGAGACTAGATAGTAGACGAACCTGACACGTTGACGAGTGAGGCATTATTTCCTAAAGCGGAAGGAGTCAAAGTGGTACTCGCCTACGTCAGGGAATGTGCATCCTGCAAGGTTGAGGAATTTTAACCTAAAATGGATCGGTGGAGTCCCGAAGTAGGTCAGAGTACCACACCATCGACCAGATTAGGTGTGATACGGCAAGACCCGAGAAGCAATGTCATAAAGCCGAGGAGCAATGTCCGAAGGAGATGAGCAAGCTCCAGAAGAAGGCTAGAGTAGCCCACGTGGGAAGATGGGACGGTTCAGGTTCAAGGCGTGCGACCAAGTATGGCAATATGCCATGTACTGATTAGAGGTGCATTACAGATATTATCATTTTTGCCATAGACAAATATCCTTCATAAAGATGTACTTTTGTATTTTTTTCTCAACTGTTGAAGAACAATTAAAACTTTCCCAAAAAATTAACCACCAAAAGCTGGAATGTTCGCTAAATCTCTTATATATCATCAAGTAAATCAACAACTTCGATTTGGACAGGTTTATTCAATTGTGTGTCCTATATCCACACGTCAAAGTATTGAAAACGAAGTCAAACTTATCTTGCTTGGCTTGCTGTTTCGGATTGTCCTTACAAGAGGTTCGAGACTTAGCCATGTAATAATATCCGGCTGCATCAATTGTGCCTTTTTCTGAATCAAAGTTGGATATAGTTGCACTCCAGATTAATTCTAAGCTTTTTTGGTGGTAAAAGTCACTGCAATAATACTTCTTACATAAGATAGAGTTTCTCAGTGTGTACTCGAATATCACCTAAAAGTAGGTGCATATGCGCCCCTTTTGAAATTCTATCAAATTGTCGCAGAACATCTGGAAACCTTAACTCCCTTCACTCTCATCCTCCCACGGAGACAAGCCGGTTTTGAATTGGAGACTCTCCTCAACCACTTCCATGGAATTTATTGACTAAACGAGTAGTAAAAATTTGTGCTGTGAAAATAGAATGATTCCTATAATTACAATCTGACCACATCAACTGGCAAATTATTCAGGCTAGTACCCTCTTAGGAACAACCCCAATCGCTCGTCGCCTTCGTTCCACGCTTCATCTACCTAACAAGGACTGCATTTATTAAACAAACGTAACAGTTCACGAGTCGAATTTCAAAGGACAATTTACTCCCTGAACTTTCACGAAGAAAAGGTGTTTTCTTGGGTATGTTGAAGTTTCTTTATGTGCTTTATTATTTTATCTATTGACATACAAGTCTAAGTCCTGCGGGGATCTAAGTTTCTAGAATGTCTGTTTTTATATCTATGATTGTCATTATATGCAGTACACCCATTTTATGCAGAACACGTATAGCGGAATCCACTTGTTGTGCAATCTTTTCTTGTCTGTAGTGTGTATTTTGCTGATGGAATAAAAAAACTTAGGGATATTAATGTGTGTTATTTGTGTCCCATCAAAAAAATTGTGGCCTTCCACGAACCTGGACAGTTACTACTGTAAAGTGGGCGAACACATGTGGCTCGTCTAGAAGCATGTCAGCTTATCTGAGAACAAAAGAATACGCCTGTATCCAGATACACATTACGGAGTTTTCACACCTGATACTGAGCTTATGAATCTGCACAATCGCCTAATTGCGCGATGTGCACGGGTGCAATTCTGAGATAAAAAAAAAATGTCATGATTCCATCCCACCTGCCATATCAGAGTAAAACTCCAACCAGGGGTTGTTCTCGTGAGATTAATTAGCTCTTAAGAAGGTTAATTGAAAAAGCAAGATGAGAAATGTGGTAAGGTAGCTGTTCTGAATACGAAATAACTCTCGGACATTGATGTTGAAATAATGCAGTCCTCAAGATGCAGGTTACAGCATTTGCTCACGTGGCCTCTTTTTGATTGCTTTTTCCGACATATAGTGCGAAAAGCCCCGCCTTGTTTTCTTTTTTTCTTCCCTAATTCCTCTTTTACCTAACTGGACAAGTTAACCAGTAGAGAGTGATCTATACCTGTAACAAGCATGACACCTTTTTTTTTCTTATATATTTATTATGACTAGCACTAGATTCACCCTAGGTGTGCATAGTGATACCTTAGCACCCTTTTACATCTCACAAGTATAAATCTGAGTATATTTTCATGGATAAAACTCGGTCTACCAATCAGGTCATTCTTAGGTCACGCTAGATTGTTTCCTGTCAACAATCGACGAGACTGCACGCCACACGACAACCATACAGGTGACCAGAACGGCACATTGGGCACTTTTATCATTTCAGTTTTGGTGTTTGATTTTCATGCCATGGACAACCTACACCTGTGGTAGGAACGCTCACTTGCTTTTGTTTGTCATCCAAGATAGTGAGTATGCCCTCTTCGGGTAAGTTGGGACCTCTCGATGATCTGAAGACGACGCTAACAACGGATTATTTGCATCCATGCTTTCTGAATAAATCTTCTTCGCCTCCATCACGGACAAGGCCCGAAACACTGAATGAATCCGCTGGACAGAGCCGAATTGATAATAACACTGGTCCTTCTTCTATCGGGTTGCAGAAATTTGCACTTTGTACTTCGTCAAAAGACCAAGTAGATCTGAATGCTGCCACATCCTCGATTCCTCCGAAGTTCTCGAATCAACAACCACATCACCATAACTCACAAGCATCCCAATCCATGCCAGAATCCCAATCCATGCCAGAATCCATCAAAGACATATCCCCAAGCATGAATATCCCTTCCACTCCACCCCACGAAAAAGCAAAGAGTCTGGAAGATGCACAAGAAGCATTCACACGACTTATCCAGTCACTTAACAACCTCCAACCAAGTCATTTTGCGACTTTCCTCATGGAAGTTTTAAAAGAGTGCCATGAACCTGTATCCTTAGATAATGTCTATTGTTTGATATACAATGAGGCTAATCCGGAAGATTTGCATGACTGGAATCCACGGTCTGCCGACACGAAGAATGGTCATTTCTCAGACGAAACACGTAAAGGATTAAAGTTGTATCATCTTGTTTTCGAAAGCTTCAAGCGACCCAAAACTTTCCCGAACTGCATCCTTCCAGAGCTGATCTTATCTGCTGTAACCTTTCCAGAGCTACTGCGAAATTTTTTGGCCATGAAAATCATATTTGGTTACATTAAAAAGGTGAAAGATCCGTCCCAAACCCTTCCACGACTCTCGCTTTATAAATGTTACTATATCATTTGTCAAAAGCTCGTGCAAAAATACCCAGAAGTATCGCGCCCTTTGTGTCTTGAACAGAATATTATTTTAGGCCAACCAAGAATAGGTGTGCTTATTAAGTTGGTACACCCCGACTTGCCTTGCAAAAGATTAGGAAAACGAGGTCACTCCAAATCACAGTATGTTGGTGTGACTTGGAATGACTCTATGGTTACTGGAGAGATCATTGATTTACTCCATCTTGATATCAAAGACCTACGCGATTCCTTCGAGAACCAAAAACAACCCGCAAATAAATACCCGAAACGATTTCGACCGTCGAAGCCAACAGAAGTCAAATATGCTCATAATGCTTCCAGCCCAACCCTACAGTTTCCCTTGCTGGCTTCCACAAAACCCTTATACACTTTCGTTGATATATCTGTCAAGTATCCTGATCTAGATTGTTCGCCTCGCATTTGGAAAGTGACGCCGAAGATGTTTCCAAAACAATCGCAATGGGCGAAAAGTATCATGGAAAGGTCGGTGATTATCCTAGAAGAATGTGGTGTGGAATTTGGACCCCTCATTCACAACTTTACTACGGGGGCTTTTGCTCTCAATGACTACAACAACCTTCTGGAGACTGTGACTAAAGCAATGATCTTTTTGGTGAATGCTTCCGTACCTCACGAAACGTTCTTGCATTTATATCTTGTGGTTATACTCTTGCTTCTACCATTGGTCATCTCTTCTGTCGTAGAAATTTCACAAGTGTCGAAAGTTTTACTCCGTTTGTCGTTGAACAATTGTGTTACTCAGCTTGAAAGTTTAATCTACAATACATCATCGGTCGAGACAAATAGTCTAACAACGTTCACAAGGATCATGAGGAAGATGATCCATCTAAATGAATTGGCCATGACCAGTATCAAGCTCTCTTTGAGTGAAAAGATTCTTGCAGAGATGGTCCGTGATATTCGAATGCTGGCAAACAACACTGATTCTACGAGTGAGATGCTGGAAATGGAAGAGATGACCGTTAGAGGAGTTATTATGGCTTTCCGGGCATATGATATAGACCTTTCTGGTATGAGTGCCACGCCATGTGGATTGAGCAATGCGGAGACCGTACTTGAAATCGGACGCATCATCAGAAGTGTATTGTTGATGGCGGCCGAAACGATGCTGGAGCCGTCGGACTTTCTAATCGGCAAGGATGTGCCCTATCAAGTGTTTAACTTACTGGCAAAAATCTTCCATGAGGTCACGTTGAGGTGTCCTCCATTTGTGCATATACCCATTCCGATTATCACCTATATCATTCAGCATTTCACAAATGGCATGCAGAATTCCAGCTTTGTTGAATTTGCCAAACGTGGCCCTGACGTGTCCAAAGAAACTTTCAAATCTTGGTGGATCTTATCCTCGATGTTCCAAGAATACATGTCTGTTATTGCCGAAGTTGTTGCTTTAAGTCTGACCTTGGCCTGAATGTGTGATTGCTTGACTAGTTCTTGGCCGAAGAGTTGAGTTGCGTGTTTTGATACAGCTCGTTTGTACCGGGATCCCCGTTATTCGGGCAGTATCTTTATGGATACATGTGTTTTATCCTCAGGATGATGTTATTCGTTCCTTCCACACTCCTTGCGGGTCTACTCATTTGTTATACATGCGTATTGGACGGCGCACTTATCCGTTACATGATTACAGTCAGATGACACTACGTCATATGTGGCTGAGGAGCTCTAGATACTCTCGTAAATGGTTTGTTAAGTGTGTATAAAACACTAATTGTGCTGGGCTAAGACGTGGTAAACATTACGACATTTTGTAAAAATAATAATTAGCAAACTGATTGAGAAAGAACTAGGAGCCAAGGTATCAATAGAAATTCAAATGATCTTTGTGTTTTTGAAATGAAAATGACACTTTAGAACTTCAAAACCGAACAAATTTGATAGTAACCCAGATTGTGAACGAAGTTTCCAAATCTGAGTCGAATATTTTTGACGCTATTTATGTTACTGTAATAAATGCCTACAAAAATAGTTGTCTATAGCGACTCCAACTCATACATTTTAAAATATTACAGTGAACAGTGAGGCGTTGTTTTACAAAATAGCACTTATGGGACTTTGAAAGTGAAGTTTAAGCCGAGGTAGTATAATGTAGATATGTGCTGTGTAGAGACGTGCTGTGTAGAGACGCGATGGATAACTTAGAGGAGGGGAGGAGAAGCCATTCCGGACTATCCCAGCACTTTTTCATTGTAAAAAATACGATTTCTTCAACAATAGAACCCTTAGAAGGCAAAGAAATGGCATCTGAATAAACACTTGATGTATTGAGGAGATTCTGGGGTGGATTATAAAAAGGACTAGAAAGATCATTATGGAAAAGTGACTGACATTCCACCAGTCTCGGAGACAAAAGCTCTATCTATATATTCTGAGATAATCCAGTGAAATAAACTAGAACTCCAGCAAATGTCGCCCTATTTATGTGTCGACCCCTACCTTATTCGAAAACTCGCAGTTCCGTGATACATACGATATATTTTAAGAGACAACATGAAAATACCCGAAGTCACATATTCCAACTATCTCTGCTAGACGAAGAATTCCCATTAGTTGAAGAGTTCCCCTTAGAAGAAGAAGTTGCACGGATCTCGGGCATCAAAAAAGAAGGCTTTACGTGCTTCAGAAGATAAATTGCCTTTTCAGGAGGCTTTAAGTAACAAAATGGAGGTTCCTTAGCCCTCTAGGGTTTGAATTTGTGAAGGAGAATCCGGCTGATAGTCAGATGTTCAAATTTACTAGCTCTCAATGGTGTTCAAGAAGACATCACTTCACAACTTCGAAGATCAGCATCTCTTTTTCCTTGCTGCACGAGTGCTGTTTCGATGAAAAGTCTTCTTAAGATGAAGAAGTGGGTGCAGTCTTTAGTAGTGTTGATAAATTATGGTCGAGTGCGAAATTTAGCCGAAAGTATTTTGCACTGTCGCGATATGTGGATTTTGGCAAAATTCTTCAATATAGTCGATGAAATCAACACTGGTCTTCAGCCTGACGTGTGGCTGAGATCTGCTCAGTGGGATGCACCAACCATCGGAATCACTGTGGGAGCTTCTTCTAGTGGGTGCTACCGGGGTAACAGACAATGTTGGGGCATTGGTCTACCGGGAAGCGGCCAGCTTAGTGGAGGTAGTGGTAGCCTGGGCGGAATGGACATCTCTGGAGTCACCCTTATTCTTCTTGAAATGTTTTGGGGTCTTTCTAGAGTTCAAGAGACATGCCCCATTTGCATGACCAGATCTTTTGCATGTCTGACAGTAGTGACGTGGGCATCTCAGTCGAAAATGCGCAGTACTAGAGCACCTGGTACAAAAGGGTTTGGGGATGTCGATACGAAGGGAGGATGCGTTCTGGTGTAACCCTTTGACGAATATGCTAGGGAATACGCCTTTGGCCAATCTCATCATGCCTGAGATCTCCATAGTGGAGGTCTTATTAAATACCTTACTATCATTTTGGAAGAACACCTCCGTTGGGGGTGGGAGTCCCATGAAGTGGTTTAAGAGAGCCAAATCCTCAAATCCTTCATGTCTAGATGGAAGGAGGAGGGTGAAAGGGATCAATGGTTCCTGGTGAATCATGGCATGGAAGGTGTATGGAGTACCGTCCGGCCAGAGTATGATTGTGATGGCCGAGCTGAAAAACAATGCGACTCGAGATGTCGATGTCGCATTGTACGCAGGAGGAGTGCACATAAGTAAGCACAAAAAATACCCAAAAATCAAAAATGTGATTTCTTCCGTCATCTGAGGTGCCATCCCTGGCACACGCACATGCACACCCACGCCTCCAGTGACTTTCAATTATCGTCTCATTAATTCAAATATATGTAATATCAACAACATTATTCTAGGATTATCCCGTTACTACTATCACTGGTAACCCTTAGGCAAAACCCCCATGGTCTTCACGAGAGGAAAGAAGCTTTTTTTTCCGTTACTCGGTAGCGACCTTCGTCGCCATATCACGTGACAGTGACGTTCTTCCTGCACGTGACCTCGAAATCGGTCTCGGCATGTCGCCAACAGATTATATTGCAAACTGCACCAATTAAAATGACCACCTTTTTAAAAAATAATGTTTGTGTTTTCCACGACTCTTGATATTCCCAGAGTGCTTGATTACCATAAGGGTTTAGGGATGACGAACCGTTTTTGTGATGATTCATTCAAACTTCTAAACTATAAGATTGGCTTCCAGTATTAAAACAAGGAGATAAGGCTACTGGTATAAAATTACTGGCGCATCTTTTTCGGTGATACTTTTTAAAATAACATATACTATTTGTTAATAGGATGGTGCTGGATGTCTTGATACTGCCGTACATTCTCGATAGGTTCGAATCCCAATTGAATGATTTGACAGGAAATGTAAGATGTGCTACTCATATCTCAAATATCACCCCAGGAGACAGTCAGGCATACACAAGTTTGAAAACTAGAGAGGTAGGTAATTTGGAAGAATCTATTAACAAGGTTGACCGGGTATTTCCAGCTTTGAGTGCATGGTCTGTTAGTTTGAAGAGTGTATCTGGCGCTAAGCAAAAAAATTGTCAAAGTTGTGACTGCAGTCCCTTTCTTCGAACTTGCTCTTAATTCTATTTTCCAAATTCAAGAACTTGGAAGAAATCGATCACAGTCACCAGTTAATATGATATCTGATAATGAAGATTTTTAGAATTCCAGATGATTGAAAAATTTTTTGATCTGTGGGGAGAAATTCGAAAGCATTTGACAGGAGCTGAACAAATAGACTTAGAAACTAGAGCTGTCTTTCGATGTATTGAAGGTCACTCATTCCTAATGGCAGTTACTTCACACCTTATTCATATTCTAAAATTCTTTGAGATCCCTTATGTGGAGACAAGTCTAAAGACGTCAAATCACAGACACTACCCACCTTAGAAGTTTGTTTTAATCACAACTATGAGAATTTTCATTGCAACAAGGTTCTTCTTAACTTTAAGAAAAGCAAGAGAATAGCCAAATGACTGTCCAATTTTAAAAGAAATCGCTATGCATATTTTTTACTCAGAATCTGCGAAAATACCGATTGATTGCGAAGATTTCTATACCTAGATCCCATTAATTATCTTTCGCTGATAAATACAGAAAATTAACTTCTTACTTAGCACCTTGTCCTTCCCATAATAATGAGCTTCATTGAACTTGCTTGAATTTTTTTTTTTGAGTTCCTAGTTTGGAAATTGTATTGAGATTCCCGACACCGCGATGCCAAGTGAAGATCCAGGCGAATGAGTTACTAGGGTAATGAGCCCCTTCGAGTTAGTACCTTTCTGGATACAATGACTTCAGATGAGGTTAAATTCTAGTAGTTTTCGAGCACGTAAATGAGATTAAGACACTGTTTTGGATAATACACATTTCGAGGCAACTTCTGCTGTTAAGGCAGTACTAAAAGATGTGAAAATGCACGAATGGGATAAAATAAATTTGATTTATCCAAATAAAAAATACAGGAAAAATAAAAGAAAAGACTTCCTACTTGAATAGACAAGAAAAAAATACTGCATAATCACAGACAAACGTTAGAGAATTCTTCAGACGTTCTTAATAACAAGGTTATGTTTCTGACCATCAACGTTTTTTGTACTTCGTCACAACGTCTGTGATGGTGCATACTCGCGGTAAAGAGACGCACATACTAGTGGCTGGACCACCAAGCTCAATCCCGACGGACAGATCATGTCTCTAATAATTGGACCTGATTGGAAAACGCATCCATAGTTACAACTACGAAAATACATCAACTATTTCCGAGATGATACGACCAGACTCCATAGAGTTGCCATGGCTTTCGTCCACATCATGGTTGTCATCAACATAAGGGATCTGAAAAAACAGGGTTGGCCTTACGCTTTTAAGTGAAATTGGTAACAGAGATTCCTTGAGGGCCAGTACTACCTCTTCGCTTCACCGCAATAACAATAAAAATACAAAAAGGGGTGTTGAAAAATTTTAGTTCATGTTTCGGTTGGCTTTTCAAACACCCCACCTAACTGGTCTATTCCATATTTTTCTGGTTGAAGGAAAAAGCAACCAAAGGGGATCAGATACCCTGTCTTGCCTTATCTTTAAAAAAATATTTCACTTTTCTCGCGCAGCAACCTTCATCATTGCTAAGAGTGTTTACGTATGGTTTGCATATAAGCAAATCAACATACCTGCTCGGAAAATCCCTCGGTACTGCATGTCCCAGAATAAATTCTCATTCGTTAGATCACGGTCTGGGCCTCGGAATTATTTGTAGTATTATGCACAGGTATGACGCTAGGTAGATGCATACACAATGGGGAAGCGTGTGCACCTTAGGCTCTCAGATTACATTGATTATGCTCGAACGTAAACGCCCACGAGAAATTAATACCCTGTGGGCCCGGCACACGAAGAAATGAAGCCCCGTGTTCCGCAAGACGTCTCTTATTAAGACATTTTTTATGAAAGTCAACCGGTTTTTCCTGGAATTTGTACAACGAAATATAACACAAACCACTACTTGAATTTTATGGGAACCCAAAAGGGGGCTTAGATTTTATATCCTGGAACGATGGTAGGATGATTGTGCATGTTGGAAACTTTGGAACCAACGCGAATTTCAATTTCCTCGGTGCGACACCATGACGACGCAAAGTGACTTTTGACTAACGAAGATACCCTTGATGCGACCCAAACAGAATCATGTCTATTCCAGCGAACGATTACATTTAAGTAAAACCTTTAAGGAACATTACGCGTAAATTATAGCTGTGATTCAATTTAACTTGAGAAGAGAGCAAGCATAAAAGTACTTGATTTTACAAATTAGGAAGGAGACGTGTTTATATACACTACACACCCCATAACGCCTCAATCGGAAAAACCCCGGGGCAACTTCTCATTCCGGTTTATTGGGAAATTACTGCATTTCACCAAACTTTTGGTAATCAGCCAGTGCCTCTCAAGGTAAAAATCATATATTGCTGACTTTAACCCATATGAAAAAAGGAGATATTTCTTTGGTGTGTTGTGATATGCATGAACACCCCCTCCTACATTCCTAAGCCGGGCAACATTCGAGCCATAATTAATCCGGTGAAAGCAGGTATTGGTGCGCCTGAAATCAAATGGAAGGGTGATCGGTGACTCTTGGGGAACCATACACCAAGATTGTCAGTGCTGTACCATACTACCCTCCGAGGGATATTGCGAGAAAAGAAATAGCAGACTGTATCTTGAAATGAGGTCTATTTTAAGAAAAAAAAAAAAAAAAAAAAAAGAAAAACGCCCAGGTTGCATGAATTTGCGACTTATATTGCACACAACGGGAATTCATCCGAGGTCTTGTGTTTCCCGTTACGCGCCTGTAGGATTCTTCCTGCACACGCTTGTCATTCATTTGGTAACATCCTCGGTTCAAAATCAAAATCAAAAACAAACATTCAACTTCAGACTTTTCGTTGGAGAAATTACGATTTTAAAGGGCTTTTACTATGATTTGGACATGTAAATTGAGTGTTATCGTCTTGCTTGGGTCCAGAAGTTGGGTGGGATGGGTAAATTATTTTCATGTTTTTTTTTTTTTTTTTGGGTGCAACCGATGGCGATACGTCGTGCAGTACTTCTGCTCGTTCGATTGTTGCATGATTTTTTGCTTTTTGGTACCAGGTGTCTTTTCTGTTTTCTCCGTAGTATTTTCCCGATAAATTTGATTATGTATTTTTCTTCTTTTCTTCACTTTGATCGTTTCTGTTAAAGTTTTCCGTTTATCTTGAAAACCTTCAAATTGTGTTTCTCCCGAATCAAACTGTGGCAAAACCTGCGGCAATAATTTCCTTCCGTCGGTCGAAGCTGAAGAAAATACAAATTGAACAGACAGTTAAAAAGTTCCAAGTCCTTGTTTTCAGTCGAGTACCTCCAAGTATCCCAACAGCACCCAATTACTTCGACAGAAGCCAAGCACTTCAACTCAATCCAAGAAAATGCTAGTTGTAAACAATTCGACCCTGGAAGGATCTCCTTTGGTTCTATCCCCCACTGAGACCCAAACCCATATCCAATTCCAAGAAAGCCAGTCTGTCGGTCTACAATCAGGCCGCAATTTCCATCCTTCTTCCTATTCTTTTTACCATGAAGATATACTTGGTCAATCTTCATACTCTCCGCAACCTAATGATGACGAAAAACTAAATGGTAATGTTGGTCATAGTGTTTGTTACGATGATTTGGGTGCGACCAATTCGATTTTGGCCCGAGAGCCGATTGACGATCTCTTTGAACTTCCAGAGAGTACTTCCAATGGAAAGTTTTTGGATTTTCAATTACTCCAAGATTGTGAATACCATATTTCGAAACCAACACCTCCAATTTCAAACGACCAATCTTTTCATAATACTATGCAGAATTCACTGGTTGAAAAGTCTTCCCTGTGCATATTTAAACATTGGACTCCACCACAACTAAACCGTTGCAGTCCACCTCTGCCCCAAGACCTACTGAACCCAGTAGTATCTTCCACCAAAACCAGCCAGCCCCAGTCAACTTCCACTGAAAATCAGAATCCTAAGGTCTCATATCTGGAGGAAACAAAAGACGAACTCGCACGATATGTTTCTTTGCTAAAACCAGCCAGCTCAAACCCATATAGTGATTTGCTTTTGGCGGTGTTAAAAAAATGCCATAAGAAGGTTTCTTTAGACGACTTCTACAATTTGCTTTATGACTGGAAATTCCAGATTCCACACCCCGAAACCAAATCAAATAGTCAAGCATCTGCCGTCGGTCGCTTTTCTTCTAACAAAGCCCTTGAATTGTGTTCTCTTACTCTTGACACTTTTAAAGCTCCAGACAAATTCCGTGAGACTTTACCTCAAAGGTTGACGCACTCTCAACCGAACTTCCACGAGGTCTTGCGAACATTTTTGGCCATGAAAATTCTTCTTGGATGTGTCAAAAAAGTGGAAAAATCCCCTCGATCAACTTTGAGCCTTCCTAGGAATGCCATCTATAAGGTTTACTACATCATTTGTCTGAATCTCATGTATAAGTACCCCAAACTTTCGGAAACTTTGGGTCTTCAAAAGAACTTGATTTTAGATCAGGGACACATGGGCAAGCTCTTTAAGATAGTATTTCCGAATTTGGTTTGCAAACGCTTGGGAAAACGCGGCCTGTCCAAAGCACATTACATGGGCTTGGCATGGAACGAGTCCTTAGTTGATGATGATACTCAAAAATTACTTAACTTGGACATGCCCGAATTAGTACATCATATCAAGATGAAGAAGCAGAGACGGGATGAAACTATGAACGCTACACAAACAAACTTCACGTCACAATCAAATTTCACGTCAGAATCAAACGTCATCAACCCGAAGAAAAGACGGCCTTCGAGCTTGGCAATACCAAAACCTCAAACAATACCCCTGGCATCTTGCATTAAACCGCTCTATAGTTTCGTCGACTTGGCATGCAAGTACCCCGCCTGGGATTGTTCGCCTCGAGTTTGGCAATTGACACCGAATTCTGTACCGAAACAGTCTGAATGGGCCGAGTGTGTAATGAGAAGGTCAGCGGAATTTTTGAAACGCCATGGTGTCGAATTAGATCCTCTAATTTCCAATTTCAAATCAGGAAACTTCACTGGTGATGATCAGCAAAGTCTTCTGGCAATCATGGCACAAGCAATGCATACCTTGTTGAATGGTTCAGTGTGTAAAGAAACATTCTTGCATTTATATCTTGTGATTATTCTTTTGATATTCCCTGGTGTTCTTGCTTCGGATCAAGAA
Source organism: Metschnikowia vanudenii (assembly GCA_030583145.1). Classification (NCBI taxonomy): domain Eukaryota; kingdom Fungi; phylum Ascomycota; class Pichiomycetes; order Serinales; family Metschnikowiaceae; genus Metschnikowia; species Metschnikowia vanudenii. The sequence goes on from JAJMHT010000159.1 coordinate 33,558, forward strand.
ATATCTGGTGGTTCCAAGTTAGAGCTCCGTTCTTCTATTAAGGAGTGCGTTTCCAGGCTTGAGTCTGAATTTTACACTCTTTCATCGCTTGACAGAGTTAGTCTCCACACCTTTACCAGGATTCTCGCGAAAATGATTCATATTAATGAAATGACCCTGTCTACAGTTGACACTTCCCATACCCACAATATGCTCAAGGAAATGGCCAGTGAGATCGAAGTGCTAAATGGGCCGGTAGACGAGTCTAATGAAATGCTGGTATTGGAGGAAAACTTCATCAAAGGTGTCATAAATGCGCTAAATGCCTACAAATATGAACTTGGTGATAATAATCCATTCACCAGCAAAATGGTCAATGTAGCCTCGATGCTGGATATGGGAGCGTCCTTCAAAAAACTACTGCTGAAGTATTTACGGACAATGCTGCAAGCGCCAATGCATAATATGGATGGGGAAGTCCGACGTGATGTTCCGTTTCAAGTGTTTCACCTACTGACAGAGACGTTCCATCGTTCAATGTTGTCATACCCTGCACTCCTGTGGCTACCTATTCCGGTTGTTACTTCAATCATGCGCTATCAGACCAATGAGCGGCAGAAGGCCAGTTTTGTTCATTTTGCCAAGCGTGGCCCGGAGTTGTCCAAGGAAACGTTTAAATCCTGGTGGATTGTCTCCTCGATGTTCCAAGAGTATATGTGTGTTCTCTCGGAGGTTGTTGCTTTGAGTCGTATTTTGGCTTGAATCTTTGACCGGCGACTTTTGTTCACTGTCTGTACTAGGTCGAGTCGATTGAAGTTCAGGCGATGATGTGTCTAACAAAACTTTTGGTTCAAGACATAATGGGCATGGCCTTCGTAATTACCGTAATGCGAAATAGGAGCTACTGTGTTTTGAGGATATTTCTGTTCTACCTTCCGATTAACCCACCTCTCATGGAATAAAGTTGTAAATTCAAATCCTACGTGTAAGTGTATCAAATAAAATTTTGTTAATGATTTTGCTTCCTCGATATCGTAACCTCCCACGTCTAAGGGTTTCACGTGAAGCTCTTCATTGCTCTGATGAAGTGTCTCCATGTCGCCACAAAAAAGAGCTATTTTACTCTCCAAGTATCATCACTTGTCGCCAAGTCACCCTATCTTTTAATAACTTGCCACAGTACATATCACGTGACTGGTACTTCAGTATACTTTGGTGCAACAGTATTTCTCTGCAGAGGATTCCAAGCGGCTTTGGTTGTGGTGTTGTCGATCAATTCGGCTACTGAATGTTTCTGCTCACAAAAGTCACCATCCAGGTACACATTACGCAGCTGCAAGATAACTGTATACTCCTCTAGGCTCGGTTTAAAAGAAGATCAAATACCATCATTCTCTCTGTTGTTCGTTTCCGGGAGGAGATTAGACTGATATGAATGCATTCAATAAATACAACGGCAGTTTCATCCACCTTGAACGGGGTAGGAAAGGGCGGGAGTAACTTTGTAAAACGAAGGATCCGGAACTACATGGCAAATAGAGAATTCATTCTCATTAATAATTGTCCTAGAGTAGCTATTTCCGAATCCAAGAGATCAAACATCCAAAGAATTCTTCGGCTTGTTCCACTTGTCCAAAAAAATTGTATTCGTATCACAAAGAATTCACAGATATGTGGTTCCGGCACCGTACCCACATTTGCTCCCAAGAACTTGAAAAAAAGCTTACAAAAGAAGAATACATTTTATGTTAAAAACACACGGTGTGATACCATACAGAACCCCGGATAGAATATATCAACAGATTCACAAAGCTCGCAATTTACACACTATTCCTTTCTCATTTGATAACTGCTAGTTTTCACGGTTTGTGTTCACTATAGACACATTCAGATAGCCCACACGCATAGCGATAACGGAAGGGACGTGCATGAACCAGGGCATTCGTCCCCGGGCGCCCAGCTTAGACGGAAAAATTAAAGAACCGAAAGAAGCTTTTCACTTTAGGAGTTTCCATTCTTAAACATTTCATATTGCTAGTATGAGATATTGGGATGCTTCGATGGAAATTAGGTCGAGACACGACCGAAATCGACGGTTCGCGAAGAGTTTTTCCCCCCACGGAAGGAACATGGGAAACCGGTCTCTGGTCCCCATTCGAAAGAACAGGGAGTATTTAGAACAAAGTACATTAACCTGGTGCAGTATGTTATTATTGAAGATAACAGAACCACCTTCCAAAACGATTATTCTCCGTTTAGCCTGTACGCGTATCAGCGTCTAACTGATTGTTTCACGTATTAAACATTTTATGATAAACAAATAATCCAATTACGTGACCATGTCTAATAATAACACAGCAATGTCCATAAAGAATTGTACACCAGACCTGCATCTAGTTGGAACTCTCAGTGGCCCGAAGCCACACGAAAATAATAAAAAATGTGACTACTTGCATTTGGGCGATTCACCATATGCCGGACTTCAAAACATCACCACCATATGCAGTGACATATATTCTTGGCATTTATATCAAATTCGTGAAGAACGGCGTCAAGACGCCGATTTTTCGGTTTTGTTTTTTTATAAAATGCAAAAAAAACCTTATATATTTACCTACGATACAGCTCTGGGTTACTTTCGTAAGATCATTTTTAGCTGGAGTAGGTTTAAAAGAATATTGTATGATGCTTTCATCCCTAAAATACATTTACGCGAATTGCGTAATTGGAATGTTAAATGGTGTTCGTGGAATTATCAGTCTCCCTCGCTCTTTGGGGAAAACCTTCGTTACCAGGAACAATTTTTAATTATCACCTACTCTAATATAGTAAACACAATAACGAAATTCGGCCAAATCTTAGTTGTAAATGACCAGAAAATCTTTTCAAACCGTTTTTTTTTTTATTTTGTTGCTGTTTCGCCTCGGATCATTATCTCACTCAAAATGCCACGTCTGGCGTTGCGTTATCTACAATAACACGTCGCGGCGTTATCCGGTCGCGGCTTTTGCCCCCCACGGCTGAATCTTCTTACTAATGCGTCCCGCCTCGCGATAAGTCTTTTTTTTTTTTGTATTCAAACAAGTATTTGTTTCATTTTTTTTTTTTAATTTCAATTTGTCTTTTGTAAACTTTTGGCCCGATTTCCTCTGGCAGTCTTCTGATATACTTTAGGGTACGTCCAACGTATGAAATCATCAAACATAAGTTCTGGATGTACTGAAAAAAAGTACGATGGTAAGTTTTGGGAATTTAAGGATTAGCGCGGAACACAACTTCATCGACGTGCGCAATGGTGGATACGACGACACCTCTAAAAGACAAATGCAACACCAAAAAGCCAACAACCCAGTATGACTGATTTGACTAGAAAACCTTATGTTATTAATCGTCTTTAAGAGGCAAAATTTGAAGTTGAAAAGCTATGACTGAGTTAACTTAATGTGAGAAAAGGAGACATACTTGATATCCCTTGTTGCATAGGAGAATACCGTATATGCGTGAACCTTTTTGTACAGTCCTAAGCCGGAAAAACTCATCATTATTCCGGTTACGAAAGACGAGCAACTATCAATGATAGCAGACGAATTACTTGACTTCAAATAGCCAAGATCCTTTATTTCTTCTTGGTATCTGATTATATTCGAAACAACCTCAGATCCTCTTTTCATTTGGTGTTTCAATTTGTTCAAATTCAAATGTATAACCAAATGTATAACCAAATGTATAACTAAATGTATAACCAAAAAAAAAAAAGAAAAAAAAAAACATTCCCAGTTTGCACAAAACCAAAACTGTAGTGTGCACAACATGCACCCAAAAAGATATCATCACGTTTCGGGCGCCCCAAGAGCAATTTTTGCATACTCGTTTACACAACATCCTCGGCTTAATCCCAAAAACGAATCTTGAGCTTGAAACAATTGGTTATCAAATATACTATTTGAACGGCCTGGTACTGATATTTGGGCATATTGTCTGATCGAACCTCAGAGGTTTTGTTTCCAGAAGTCCCTTTTCTAGAAAATTATCTCCCTGCAAATGGTTTCCATGCTTGGGCGTAATCGATGGCGCTGCATCGCCCATTATCTTCGCCCATTCCTTCTATGATTTTGCCTTTTCATTGCTGCTAGATTTCTCATCTAAGTCAGTATATATTTTCTTAAAATTTTCGCAATTGTGAATTGCTTCTCCTCTTCTCCTCTTCTCCTCTTCTCCTTTTTTCCCTTAGAAATCTCTACTTTACTTCTCCGCATATCTTTAAAATCAGCCCCGATTAAGCTTCTTGATTTAAATCTGTGGCAAAATTATCCTTCACTGACTTACCCGAAGAAAAAGTGAGACACACCGACAAATAACAAGGGACAAGAATTTTGTTTCAGTTCCCATGCCCCGAAACAAATTTGAGCCACAAGAATGGCAGAAGACTTTTACCCAACCGGATTATTTGTTCCCTTTAAGTATCGAATCGATGCCTGTAGAACGTCCCGTGATACTTTCTCCCAAAGAGTTCCCAACCCAACTCCCACCCCAGACAGGCCTGTTAAATAGAATTCCTACTAGTTCAAAATGTTATCCTTCTTTACACTTCCATGGATATGAAAGCGAAGAATACATATACCTGCCACATACAAATGAAGAAGGAAAGCCAGATTCTGCTACTGTTCAAAATGTTTTCTTTGAGGGTCTCCATGGCTCTAGTGCACTGAATCCCAGTCAGGGTACTATTGTGGATCACTTTGACTATCGTAAGAGGCCAGGTATTAACAAATGCTTGGAATTGCAATCTTTTGGAGAATTCGATTCTAATTTGCCAACAAAGAAGCCTAAACTGCACCACTATAATACCGATAACTTACCAAACTCTCTGTTTGAAACATCTTCTCTGTACCGGTTTGAATATTGGGAGCCACAACAACTGAACACTGCAAACTCTCATACTTCACAAGAAAAATCGAAGATAGTTTCACCTTCTCACAAATTAAATACTCACCAATCTTCTTATGACCGAAATGCTACTCCTAAGAATCTTTATCTGCAAGAGGCCCAAGACAAATTTGCCAGATTTATTCCTTTGCTTCAAAACGTCGGGACGCACAACTATACTGATTTGCTTTTGGAGGTCTTAAAAGAGTGTCATCTTAGTGTGGGCTTAGATGACTTTTACAATTTGCTTTACAACTGGGAATTTGACGTCCCCCATCATGATTCCAATTTAAACAATCAAGTTGTGGGTACCAGCCGCTCTCCATCTTCTCGGAAAGCACTTGAATTATGTTCCCTCATACTCGAAAGTTTCAAAACGCCAAAAACTATGGCAGGGCATTTGATTCAAAAGCCAAGAATTTTTAGAATGAACTTGCACGAGGTGTTACGAAAGTTTTTGGCTATGAGAATTCTTTTTGGGTGTATTGAAGAGGTTTATCATCGTTTCCGGGACAGGTGCATTCTTCCCCGAGCTGCCCTCTATAAGGTTTATTACATTATTTGTCTCAAACTCATATACAAATACCCGAGAATTACACAATCTTTGGGTCTTCAAAGGAGTTTGATCTTGGACCAGGCTCAAATAGGAAAACTTCTTAAGATGGTGCATCCCAAATTGACTTGCAAGCGGTTAGGAAAGCGAGGCGATTCTAAAACACACTACATTGGTTTGACATGGAACCAAACCTTGGTTGACAAAGAGACTAAAAGCTTGCTTGGTTTGGGTATTCCTGACATAACAAATTATTTCAAGAAATTACATGGGAAACGTGGCCTGTGTCTGCAAGTAAAGCAGCCAGCTCCTATTACTAAGCAAAAGAAGCAACACTCATCAAGTTCGATATCACCAACAACACATATATTGCCCAAACCATGTTGCATTAAACCACTCTATAGTTTCGTCGATTTGTCGTTCAAGTATCCTGACTGGGACTGCTCACCCCGAAATTGGAAATTGACACCCAAGTGTGTACCACAGCAGTCCGACTGGGCAAAGCGTGCGATGATAAGGTCTGCGGGTGTTTTGAAACGCCATGGTGTCAATTTGGATCCGTTGATTGCCAACATTACAGGTGGAATATTTGGAGATTATCAGTGCGGCCTTCTGGGGACCGTACTCCAAGCATTGCATACTTTGTTGAATGGTTCTGTGTGTAAAGAAATCTTCTTGCATTTATATCTTGTCATTCTTCTATTGGTATTCCCGGCTTTTCTTGCTTCTGATCAAGAAATCTGTGGTGAGTCCAAAAAACAACTACGCTCAGAGATTAAGAAGTGTGCTTCAAAGCTTGAGATTGATTTTGGTGCACATGCATTGCTTGACAAAAGCAGTCTTATCACATTTACAAGGGTTCTCCGAAAAATGGTCAACATCAGCGAAATGGGTCTGTCCACAGTTGAAGGCGCCCACACACACAGTATTCTTAAGGAAATGGTCAGGGATATCCGGCTGCTAAGCACTAGTGTGGAAGATTCTAATGGTGTGCTGGCATTGGAGGAGAATTTTATCAAGGGAGTCATAAACGGCCTCAATGCGTACCAAACAGAAATTGCCGCTGAAAATCCTGCTACTTATAAAATGTTCACTGTCGCCACCTTGCTCGATATTGGAAAATCCTTCAAGGAAATGACGTTGATGGCCACAAAAGCCATACTGCAGGCTTTAAACTCTAATATTGATGAAAACTTACGCCAGGATGTTCCTCTTCAGGTATTTCACCTACTTACAGAGACCTTTCATCGGGCAACTTTATCATACCCTGTAATTCTGCGGCTACCCATTCCAATCATAAATTTTATAATGCTTAGCCACACAAATGAGTTGCAGAGGGTTAGTTTTGCTGAGTTTGGAAGCCGTGGTTCAGAATTGGCCAAGGATATTTTCAAATCTTGGTGGATATTCTCTTCGATGTTCCAAGAATACACATGTGTTCTCTCGGAGGTAGTTGCTGTAAATCAGATGTTAGACTGTACTTCAAACTAATTTATTAAATAACTAATACCAAGTTGAACTGATAGTAAGTTAATATCGTTATCAATTAAACTTTCTTTTAACAGACAAGTTGAGCCCTAGGGGCTCCAAAAGCATGTGGGTATATCCAATCTAATTGACTTTGCCACGACTAAGAGTCCTGAAGCACATTTGTCTGATTGCTGCTTCCTTAACACTCCAAAAATGCTCCTGAGGCTTTTAAGGGTGTGTGCAACTATCAATTCTACTTTTCAAAGACGCAGAGAGGCTGCAACCATTAGTTGACAACTAAGCAATTACTCTAGGAGAGCCAATACCTAGTCTTAATGTGGCTCTGTCTGAGAGATGTCCGAAAGGATCGTTTCTTTGGATAGGAGAAGGCCTTCATTCGTATCTTAATACTCAAAGTGTAAAGAGAACTCAGACAAAGAAAGGGGATTAATACCGAGGAACTCTGTAACCTAAAATGTGTTTTTCAAGGGAAATTATTGACAAAATGATTGATATTGAATAAATAATGAATAATAAGCATATATTCATTATAGACATGATACGAGTAATACTCAAAGACAGATCATTCCAATCTGCAAAGTTTTGTCAGCCCTTGAGATCAAAGTACAATGAAGACCGCGTAAAATCTAATCCGGAGGTAGCCAAAGACTCACGGTATAGTATTAGCCAGTGAAAGTGAGAAGTTCGGGTAGGAATAATTGAATAGGCCAATTGATATGAGACTTACCTATGAAGATTTACAATTTAGTGTGAAAGAGACAGACGCTGAGCTAAATGACTCTGTCAAAAATTTATAGATGGCACATGGTATGTTAACTTGGGCCGATTGCTAAAGCATGCGTTTTGTAGCACTGAGAGTGAAAGTTCTATCATAAATTCCTGATTCGTCAAACAAAGAATTACATTTCCAACGGACATAAGACATTAATTGTACTCCAAATTTGGCAGCAACACATTTCGCGTGATTTCACGTGATTTAACCCATGATGCATTTCATACTGCTTGTTGTTGGATTTTATTTTTATAGTGCAGTATAACAACGCGTATTTTCTGTTTGAATATTTCTGATGATAGGATGGTTCTTAAATCAGGACAAGTATAACTCGTGCATTCTAACTGGCCTGCAAAAACAAAACTTGGAGGGTATACACGTCTATATATAATAATTTATCGGGCTCTGGCTGGTAGAATATTCTAACCCTTGTCTCTATGGTACACAAGTTCGGATAATCTTGGCTTCAGTTACGTGAGCCAATATACCTCTCTGCTTATACTAGAGGGTCTCCTAACTCAGACTTTAAATATCTAAAGCAAGCATGCCAATATTAGACTTCGCCAAGTACTCTCGTCTATTATCGTCCGACATTCGCCCCATATAGTGATCTAGTGAGGAATCTAGACCCAATGGAGCCTTAACGATGAGTACTGCATTTGAAATCCCGTGCTCAAATTTGGCCACTTGCAGAAAGAATTCCATTCGGTATCTGTATTTTGTGATCAGTTAAGTTGTTTATATGGAAACCAAGTATGATCACTCTTAGCAAAGAAATTTGTTGCCAGAAGTAAGAGATATATTGATTCAAACCTAAAGAGATATATTGATTCAAACCTAAAGAGATATATTGATTCAAACCTAAAGTGAGAAAGTTATCTCTTCCCTTAGGTTGCTTTTTCCTTCAACCAGATATAAATGGAAATATCCCACTTAGGGGAGGTCTTTGGAAGACAAGCGGATATGTGAATATTTGTGAAACCCCTCGTCTCATCCTTGTTATAATTAAGGCAAATACAAGAACTACTCCTGGTACCGAAGTTACCACTGCTGCTAATGGTACTGAATAGTTTAAGGACATCCCGTTGGTCTATATTAATGATTTTGTGCATCAAACTCTCGCTTATTGGTATTTATACTGTTAACAGGTTGCGATAATTCGAGCTTAATACAGTAATACCCGTTTAAGCCGGCATGAGTCTCTGCCCGGGGGGCTTCTCAGGCTCAGGGCGTATTCGGCAGGTTTTCTTACAGAAAAGTAAACACTTTCCGAATTAGGGATCATCAAGTGTATTATGCTTGGTTTATAAAATTTTCAAATGACACACAACTACTTGTTTAAAAGGTTTTGTACTTTTAGTGTAAAAGCAATGATGATTACTAAGGAAAAAAGTCAGATTGTGTTTCTGTCCCCTTGAGGGTATCTCCGCTATCCATAGTTCGCTACGCATCATCCATCTTGGCGGAAGAAGGAAATTGAATCATTACAATGTTACGAAGTGATCACGGTCCAGGTTCTAGACCTGGTCGCCGTGCGGAAGTAGGCACGAGTGGGTGCATATGGGAGTGTGGATGGTAATCCGCACGACCTTGCTCGCCGAGTGCTATTCCTCGGAACGTGGAATACCGAACGTAGTCGAACAGTAAGCTAGTTTAGGTTAAAAGACCCTACTAATACACGCTAACAAC
>JAJMHT010000160.1:0-25853 GCA_030583145.1 Metschnikowia vanudenii
GGTTTAAGATTGCCCATTTGTGGTCTGTTCATCATCAATAAGAAGAGTTGTCAGTGTTACCTGACGGCTTCTCTTGCTGTGATGATTCTGTTTCATATGAGGTATCCTCTTGATCTTCCATTGAACTATCTTCTTGCTGATTATCAGACTCAGCAATATAGTCTGATCCATTTGACCACTCCCCATCAGGGGCATGGTAATGGTTCAGAGTTGGAGGGTTCTGGATTTGAGGTTCATCAATATCCGTATCACCGGTATTGCCACCCATTTTGGCCGCAACCTGTAGAAGTGAGGCAGTGACCTGTTTCATAGCCTTCTATGATAGTATTTCGTGCAAATGAAGTTTTTTCTACAATACGATTGTTTTTTGAAAAAAAAAAGAGTTTAGTGATTTTCCACCGAAAAAGACTCACTTAAGCCTATCGTCTATATATTTACTTTAAAATCCTAGTTAGTGTTTCATGCTCTACCAAGAAAAGGTATTTTTCTTGAGTTCTACCGAAGTAGTTCTTTTTACCTACGGCTCTGGGCAAGTTGCGTAGCAGAGGGTGGTGTTGCTCTCTCTTCCTTGCTGAATCGACTATTAATTTGGGGGTTCGGGAAGACGACTCCGATGGGCCGATGTCACAATTATTCTATGAGGGGTCACTCCCAATGGGAGACCTTGAGTGTGATTCTTGGGTTACACCAATTGTCATACACCTGATCCGAAGTTGTGAACTTGTTACAGGTTTTTTCTATAGCTTTTATAGTTTTTTGTAGTTGGGAAGTGCTGGTCACTTTTCAATTACAGCCTGTAATGAGATGTCTTTTCCAAAAAAAAAAAAAGTTTGGAATCATTATTTATCCAAGCTTCCTTTCATCAACTTTATAGGAAATAACTTCCCTGGTAAGACAAAACACCAGGAATATGAGGTGAACTGACGTTAGAAAGAGCGCAGTTTCGAGTATTTTAATCATGAATAGAGGCGATAAAGTTCTTCATTTTTTGTGCTTGTTGTTTTTGTTTTTGGGTTGTGGTTCTTTGTCTAAGCCTTTTTGGACATCGTTGTTTTGTTTTTTGTTTCATTTTTTTCGACTTCCATGATTGCACTGTGGAGTTCAGATGCTCTAGTTTTGACCATTTTTCCTTCTCCGGGTTTCCCTGCTCTAGTACGGTGTTGTTTTGGGGCCGTTAGCGGAACCTATGGCCTCTGTTTTTAATTTGGAGTTCACTTGATTGCACGAATGAAAATCTACTGGTAATATTATTTCCCGCCAAAAAATGAAATTGTCAAATGAGAAAAATTCCTTCGCAAAGCCATGGACACAACAAGGGAGTAACTGTGACTGATATCTTTTCTGGCTAGTTCGGCATTGACATAGCTTTTTGTGGATGCTTCTTCTTCCGCACGCTTATTCCAGTAATTTTCCAAGAGCAGAGCATCTCAAGAGAATCCAAGCAGTGAAAAGAAGTAGAAAGAGGAAAGAAGTAGAAAGAGGAAAGAAGTAGAAAGAGAAAAGAAGTAAAAAGAGAAAAGAAGTAAAAAGAGAAAAGAAGTAAAAAGGGAAAACAAAACAAAATAGAAGCAGAAGAAATAAACTTGAACTTCTCGAATAATTCAAGATTCCATGCCGTCGCGAAACTTTAATCTCCCAACAATACCAAGAGGCTAGTGCTGATCTTTATACTGCTGAACTATTTGCAACTGCAGATCTGGCAAACCAACACATTGTGACAATTATAAAGCAATTTTCTATCAACACCTCTCTCTCATAGAGCACCTTGAAAAAATAATTGTCCTCTGTTCTCACTCATGATTGAGTTTTGTTTCAAACCCAACCACCCCCTGCCTTTGACTTTACCCCAACTTAACCCCGCTGGAATCTGCACTTTCGCGCACACCGCCACCCCAGCAACCAGATCCGTGGTCTTTTCTTTGTGCCTGTTTTTTTTTTGTGATTATTTTTTTGTGATTATTTTTTTGTGATTATTTTTTTGTGATTATTTTTTTGTGATTTTTTTTGACCACTTTTTTTTTTTCTTCCCACTTTTTCTCTTTGTCTAAAAATATTTTAAAGGTCTGTACCACCACTATACTTTCGTTCTTGTACTGCCACTTCTGAATAAACCCGAATTGTTAACCGCAAGGGGTGCTCTGGGAGATGGAAACCAGCCCCGATTTTGCGGCCATTTTTGGCCCAGTAACAATATCACAAAACCACATTAATTTGCCAGGGAGTTTCAACAGGGATACCGTGTCCAATAAAGTCGAGGATCCTAAAATTCCCGATAACCTTACAAAAGATTCGACAAATTCAAATGTGAAAATTCTTAAAATTACAGCGCTTCAGGATGGAAACTTGGTTAAGTATCAGCGATCTCGTCAGCGGCAAGTACTCAGCTGTGTCGAATGCCATCGAAAGAAGATCAAGTGTTCAAGGGACCTGCCTGTCTGCAAAAACTGTCAAAGAGCAAACTCCCAGTGTTTATACTTTGCCAATAAGCGAGTCAGCGGAAACAACAGGAAGCGAAACAAGCGGGGTACGCCAGCAAAACCAAGATCTTTTCAACTCAACAAAGAGGAAGAATGGAGTCAGGATCAGAGTCCTGAGCTTATCGCTTCAAACCCCACTCCAGGAAAGAAACTGGAAAAGACGGAAGCTCTCTCGAATTCTGAGTTTGATAAAACGGCGCAGTTCAAGAATCATGACACAAGCATAAACGGGAACCTCTCAATTTCTTCCGACGGTCCATTACAAAATTCATCAGAGTATACCCCCAATCATCATATATATCAAACGGACCCACTAACAGTAAAGCTACTGGGTTTGAACCATATTAAGGAAAACAACTTACAATCAATTGGATCCAATGACAATAACACTCAGGGTAAGTCCCCAGGAATTGTCCACCCACTTGATGGCAGTGAATTTGAAGCTGGGACTTTTGCCGTCCTCCGTCGCACAAAGTCATCTGAAGACCTTTCCAAAACCACTAACAATGAGATACACATAAGCTTCCAAGATAGAACCACCAGCGCGCTACAGGGTCAGAAAAAGCATTCCCAACTAGTGAGTGCCGAACTGGGTAACTACTTACTGGAGGGGATCTTCAAGACCCAAAGCGCCCATAATTTTATGAGTTTAAATCCGATTTTGAAGAATATGACCAATTTTGATGGTGATTCAGCCCCTAACTTAACTGAACTCCCACATATCGAAAACTATTCAGTTCATCCCCCGAGTACTGGTATGATAGTTGACTCCCAAAATAGAAGAGGCTATTCGGTATCTTTGGCACTTAATGAGATTGGGCCTACCGCTTCCAAATATCTCAAAGACCCACCAATTGTGAATCAGCCAACCCCAAATTATGCTTCGAAAGACCCACATATCGACTCATTGCAGCCCTACAAGCCCTACAAGACCAATCCTGCATTAACCGTTAACTACCTATGTGGTACCAATATTGGGTATAATAACGCTGAAATTTGTCAACTGCTTTTAGAATATGTTCCCCAGAAACAACGGTCTTTCGAACTCATTCAGCGGTATCTACAATCAGTTCATGACCTACTTCCAATATTGGTGAACATCTCAGAGTTCATGGAAGAGCATCAGAAATTCTGGTCTTTAGTGCAACTGACTCATACTTTGACAACTGATGTTCTGGTATATCCCAAGAAAGACTTGGGAGACTTTGACTTCCTCCAATTCTATCTTATTTACTTCCCGGTAATATATGCTGCCGCAGTTTCGGAGTTTGAAGAATACGACAATCTTCTTCTCAACCAGGATATTGATAGATACTTGAGGGCATTCAATAAGATATGTCAGCATTACAACTATCCACATGGGCGTAAGTCCATTCCATTACTTCTTGGTAATGTCATCGTCCAATCAACCTCACCTAATCCCTCCACAATGGAGATGTCACAGATTATTAGATACGCTAAGGTCTTGAATTTGCATAAAGACCCCTTGAAGACCCTTCGCATTAAGAATTGGAAAGTGGTGGGATTTCGTCGAACTCTTTGGTGGGTCATTTTTGGACTTGATGCCTTAAGCAGCCACAATTTTTGCTTGCCACCGTGTTGCAGAAGAGCTGATTTTAATGTGGAAATGCCTCAATATTACGATCCAATTATGACACGAAATTTTACTGCCGTGGGAAGACAATTGAATGTGTCGGTACTTGCAATGACTGTGAAGTTTCATTTTGACCACATATTAAGCGAATTAGTTTATCGATTTCATAACGGGGTTTCAGAGGATATATCGGAGACAGACATTGGTGCAATTAAACATCAAATCTCGTCTCTTTTCCTTTATATTGACCGAGCCGTCCTGGAAATCGATTCGCATTATCTGCAGCAGCCTCCAAATAGTACAAGAGAGATGAATATGTTTAACTTTGTTAAAAATCATTCCTGGAGTTTTGCTGATAGGGCATTGATGCTATTACACAAGAAGATTCTTCTTTCAGACCACTATTCTAGGAAAGAAGAGCACGAAATTATTGGGCATATGTGTGCCACAGACAGGTTTGCACCCCTATCTCTCAGACAGTTTGAAGACACATTTGGTAGAATACAAGAGGAAAGTATTATCAAGAATCTTGACAAGTCGCCCATTGGGTTCTTGAGCTTCAACAAAAAAAACCAGTTTTCATATCAGGATTTGCATAACAACTTTATACCTTCGCTCTTGCACAACTTGAATGTTTTTTTAAAATACAACGACTTCATCAAGTTTGGAAAATTCAATTGGTATACTAAAAGGACCATTCCACTCGATTCCATAATTTTGCTTTTCGTTGTCTTGTGCGTGAAACTCAAGTACGACTACATGGGGATGCAAGAGCTATCACTCTTTATTGCATTGATAAACAAGACTTTGTTTATTCTAAATCGCAAGTACTTTAAGAATGAGAAGTATAAGCGAATGTTATCTTTAACAAACATGACCTGGGAGTATATCGTGAAATTTTTTGAGCTTCAATCCCGTATCTCAGGTTTGAAAACAGATACTAGTGAGAATAAATTTGAGTTCTTAGATCACCAAGTCACAGGGTTCCAAAATATGACTGAACTATTCTCTACGATGGACGTACCACAACCACAAAAGGTATTTCCGGGTCACATAGTCATGCGAAATACTGATTGCCACATATCCATGTCTGTTCAACCCCCAAAACTGAAATATACACGATTTCTGAACGAGTCGACAAATATGTCGAAATTGGTTGGGGTTGAATGCTTTTCACCTTCGAGCGCTAGTTCTCAAGAATCAAGTACAGATATTAATGATTTTCCCAACAAACTGGCTTGCGCATCCGAAAATATTTGTAAAATCAAGGCGGAAATGTTACAATTAAACCTGAAAATATACTATGACTTGCGCAATAACTTCCTTGATTTAAATGACTACTGCACGTTCTACACGTCACTAGAGAAAATTTTACTTTCCCTAATGGATTACGTGAATGGATGAAAAGTGAATGGACTACAAGAAGTTTGTATTTCTATACACAGCTGATATTCACAGAAGTCAGAATTATAAAAGGGCAAATTCACTAAAGAAATCTCAGGATTTACAGCTGGTTTCCCTTTATTCTCAAAACTGGAACTCCCATGGGCATTCATAATGCCCTAGTTGTTTTGACTGAAAGCCCTTGTTATAGTGAATACCCTTCCTCGCAATGAAGCGAGTTTCTTATTGAAATCATGAACAGACTTGTAAGGCACATCTCTCTCGAGAAAACAACGGGTAAAAGCGTCTAACTCATGGGCTTCGAACTTTCTGAAGGTTCTTTCCCACATTTCCAAAACATATTCTGCTCCAGTCACTGTTTTGAATTGACGGGCTTGTTTTTCGGGGGAGACACTTATGAATTCCACTGCTGTGAGCGCAGCTGCCACCTTTTTCAAAGCCCTTGCAACTATTTTCACGTCTTCGATTTTCGAAAGGGTAGTTTCCTCGCTAAAATGAAAATGCATTGGACGGCGGAATCTGCTCCTGGAATATTCATCGGAGTAAAATTCGAAAAAGCACGCATCCTTTGAATTAAAGTAAGCTTTGAAGATTTCCCGCTCTTCCGAGGTGACTTCTAGATCTTCTTCTGAGCACGTGAAGAGTCCGCGTTTGGCAAATGTGACAGGGTTTTGAGCCACATGGTAGTCAATGACATGGCTATCTTTGGAAATAGAAGCCGCAGTAGTGAC
Source organism: Metschnikowia vanudenii (assembly GCA_030583145.1). Taxonomy (NCBI): domain Eukaryota; kingdom Fungi; phylum Ascomycota; class Pichiomycetes; order Serinales; family Metschnikowiaceae; genus Metschnikowia; species Metschnikowia vanudenii. The sequence goes on from JAJMHT010000160.1 coordinate 6,207, forward strand.
CAAGGTGACAAGCGACACTGTGAAGAGAATCGTAATTGGAATTTGCATCGTTGGTCGTATCAAAAAGGTTTCAAATGTTAAACAAATCTTGCCCAGATGAGATGATTTTATAATCTTCGGGGGACTAAAGCATGTCATTCTAGGAAAGTTGTGTGTATTCCAGAAATATCTTTGTCATTGTTCAATAAGTGAAACGGGCCTTTTCAAAATCAAACGAGGGTATAAACAAAGACGAAAACATTGTTAATGAAGATGCACCAGAAAAGATTCTAGAGGTATTCAGATGGATTAGGCATGCCTGTGCTCCTGGACGAGAAATTCCCAATGTCTTACCTTCCCCTGTAAGACATCAAATGAGTTTGTTGATCCAAAATACTCGTTGACTACAAATTGAGAGGAAAAGAAAAATTCTGGGAGTTACAAAAAAACCAAAAAATAGCAAAGAAAAACAATGGGTACACAGAAAACAATGAGTACAAAGCAAAGTACTATGTTCACAGGGAAACAATGAATATGAAAGAACAAGTAAAGTGGACATAAATGTTGTTTTTGATGGACAGAACCACTTTTCAGTACATGTTTGTTACCCATTCGTACATGGCCCAATTCAAACAATGATTTTGTTATGAGCAATTTGCTCGCATATGTCAAACGCATCTTACGTCAAAATTCTGCTGCCTTACCATCCGATCTTCCTTTGACCTACTCGCATCAAGTACAACTCTAATGGGCAGGGACTTTCTCTGAGGATACATTACTGTTGTGGTACTTTCCGCCACACTTTTGTAAGCAGGTCTGGGATTAAAAATTTAGAAGGTATTGGTCCCCTTCTAATTTTTATTTGCTCAAGCATTTATGTATTGTCACACAATACCTCTGGGTCTGGGGTGAGTTTAACCTGGCTCCCATTGAAAACAATGCCCAAAGGTGCTCACTCCTTGACTGGCATTTTGCTTAAGGGATAAATGTACATGTTTCAGGGAATTCTAATTCACGATTTACCGTTAACCTGCGTTAAATGTAATAAAACCCCGAAGCTTTCTTGGTCTGGGAATATTTGTTCTTCCTCGTTGAATCTGCTTTTGCCAAAGACCAACTACCACCAAGCACTCCAAGACATATTATTTGAGATGAGTGAGTACCAACGGACAGCTAGAGAAAACAATCCCTCTTTGAAGGCTGTAAACGAGAAAGATGAAGCATACGACCCAAATGACTGGATAGAGCGACCCCCCATACCACAGGTCTACCAGCAGAGAATTGATGACTATGTCAACTGGGTCAATTCTCTCCGCAACAGAAACGTACGCAGCGAAGGAAACTTCGCTAAGATAATGGAATGGGTTTACGGCAGACAAACACTGTTGTTCTGTGTAGATGTCGAAGCTTGGGAGGGTGACAGAAACATAGTCACTGAGATAGGAGTATCGATCTATGACCCCGCGGAACAGGAAAATGCACTTACGCCGTTGATCAGAACATACCATATCATCATCGAGAAAAACAAAAACAAGAGAAACGGGAAATATGTACCAGACCACATGGACAACTTCATGGGTGGGACCTCGTTAGTATTTTCCCTTAAAAATGCTAGGGTGTTCATGGGGTTCCTCGTGGGGAAGTACTTTGGTCGTTCTACGAACTTTTGTACATTTGTGGGCCACGACTTGCACAATGATATTAGTTTTCTTGGAAAGCTAGGGATCCATATACCCAAACTGTGTCTCAAGTTAGACACACAAAAAGTATTTGGGTATTCTCATGGATTGCATGGTGCTAGCTTAACAAATGCTCTCCGGACAGTGAACCAACCAATTGCATTTCTACACAACGCTGGAAATGATGCGTACTTCACTGTGCTACTTGCGTTGAAGTTGTGTGATCCAAATGCACGTTTTTCACTTGGCCTCGAAGTTTTGCCTGACGGGGAAATTTTAGGCGACTGCAAGAACTATGTCAGTATCCCAGAAAACACTAGTTTGAAGTCGTATAAAACCCCTAAAACCTTGATTCGCGAATTTGAAAGGGGTTGATTGAATTACGTTGGCTTGAGGGTTTTTCTGGTGTTTCAAAATCCCCGGGGGTTGCTTTTGTTTTGGTTTGTTTGTTCTCTCTTTTATGTATGGTATTTTGTATCACATTTTTCTGTTACTATCACCGTCAAAGTGTATCAGGCGTATGATTCTTGTCAACTTATTGAAACCAGTATAAGACAGTGATATTTGTAGTATTCAGTATTAGGGTCCCGTATTTGGACTGTTAGTTCCTCTGTATTAGCGCCTTACAAGTTTCGCTTTAGCCGAACATACAAACAGTTCGACCCTTTGTCGCCCCCCCACCTCAAAAAAAAAAAAAAAAAAAAAAAAAAATACCTATTATTGATAATCTATTATTGATGTCCCTGTACGCCATTCAGGGAATTGTGTGCGTGTTATAAGTCCTTCCAGTCGCTTTTCTATTCTTTAAAATTGTCTATCTCAATGGCGTATTATTGAATAATTCATATGGCGTAATTCAAACGATTCAGAAAATACAGTCATGTGACTTACTCCACCGTGTCTTGAAGCAAAGAGATGTGCGGTGTAGTCTTCTTAGTGGGGTCCAGACAAACATCAGAGCGTCTCACTCTTGAGCATTCAGGACTATGCCTAAACTTAAGTGACATGCAACCATTCATACTTATAACGTTAGTTCCAGGCTCCACAATGTCTTCTCTGTCTCCTTTTCTTCCTGGAAAATGGTACTCTCTTTCTCTCAAAATACAGACATGGTTACCTGACTTCTATACTTGATAGCAGGAAAAGAAGGGCTCATATTGGATTGTCTCAGTCTGAGGCGCTTCATCATATCATGGCCTAACAATTTATTTGAGTGGTTACAGGTGATCCTTTGTGGTAAAAGGTTCCAAAATAGTGTGGATCACGTTACTAATGGATTCTTTGGTTTCCGTATACACCTTTATTACAAAAAACGCTGATATTTAAAGAAAGTACACCCAAAAGAGCCTTTTATGTCGAAAAGAAGTCAACAGCCTATCACTGGATAGAACCTTGTTCATATGAGAAGTGACCAGCACTTCCCAACTACAAAAAACTATAGAAGCTATAGAAAAAACCTGTAACAAGTTCACAACTTCGGATCAGGTGTATGACGATTGGTGTAACTCAAGAATCACACAAAATGTCTCCCTTTGGGAGTGACCCCTCATGAAGACCTCTGCCCAAACCGAAATCATTGCCTTGAATTTAAAAGAATAATTGTGACATCGGCCCATCGGAGTCGTCCTCCCGAGCGCCCGAATTAATAGTCTATTCAGCAAGGAAGAGAGAGCAACACCACCCTCTGCGTCCCGACGCCTCACCAAATAGACCGACAGACCCCGACTTTCCCAAGCCTGAATTTCTCCTCCTTACCATAGCCGCTGCATTGATTGAGTCAACATGTGTCCCTGCCTTGCTAAATTCCAACTCTCATTTCAACTGACTATTCTGGAGAGGTTGGAAAACAATTGCTCCAATTTTTTCAGTAAGAGACATAAATAATAGTGTTCTGTTTCTTGCGTGAGTCTCCTCTAGCTCTCAATTCTTCCTCACACAACAAGGTTGTATAGTGTAGTGGTTATCACTTTCGGTTTTGATCCGAACAACCCCGGTTCGAATCCGGGTACGACCTTTTTTGCCGGGCTTTTTTTAAAGCTTTTATAACAGAAGAGTCCCAGAGTATTAATTCCAAGACATTGTTTATGTGGGGTGCAAGAGAAGGTTTCGTTACTGATTGGTTAAAGTTATGTAGCACTTTGATTACAGAATTATACCGTGTTACTAAAACTTGCTTATAAAAAATTTACACTTTTAGTGCGCAGAAATCTACCATAAAATATGCATTGGTGAAGACTATTTCTTCAGCGTTTCGGTTCCGGCAAGCACCGTTCAGCCCGTCCCCTTCATCGCCTTTCGGAAGCACTGCCACCGAAGAAGCCACAAGGTCTTTCAGTGGCGCTTTTGCTACCACCTCCCCTAGTAAAATGAATTGATCACGACCATTTTCATATGCATCATGTATAAAGTAAGCCCCAGTCCAGTTCTAGAAGTTACACCACAACTTTCTTGTGGATTGCAAGACTCAGCCGTCCTAGTTCACTGGATTGATATACTCTAAAATCACCATGCGTCGCCCACCCTCACTCTAATCAACCACAATGATATCTTCTTTGAAAGATCTTCTCTCTTTAGGCGTGGGCGAAGATGTCACAAACAGCAGCTGTGACGTATCTCTTATCCCACTTGTCCTTCTCTCTGAGCCTGGACCAAGTCGAGACTTTTGAATGTCAGAATCGGGGGGATTGGACGAATTGTACACCAACTCGGGTTTCTTCGACCTTGAAGAAACTCCAGACGCGGCCAACTCGCCCTTTTTCTCCAAGAATGTATTGAGCTTTTTTTTGTTGGGCGATGTGGATCTTTTGAGAGTGGATCCCCCGCGAGAAGTGGGCTCGTTGGTAGCTTGAGGAGGCGGCGTAGAGGGGCGAGGCGCTTGAGACGCTTGAGAGTCAAGATTCACCAGGTTGGCACGAGACTTTTCGGGGGCTTTTTCCGTGGCATTCTGAACTGCAGTCTTCATCTTCGATTCCAATCTAAGTTTGGAGTTTTGGCCAAGATTCAGCTTCAAGGAGCCGTTGCGCAGGCTTTCTGTTTTGCCGGAGTTGTTTCTCAGGGGCTTCTGTGTGTTTCTGCGTCTCAACTCGCCAAAAATAACCTCCTTATGCAAAAAGAGATCGGTGATGAAATGATGCTGGAGAATTTCAGTGGCCAAATTGAATGCATGCACGCTTTTGCCTTCAATTTCAGCAGAGCCGCTCTTCGGTCTTAACACCAAGGCTCCAAATTCTCGACAGAGCCTCTCTTGCAAGGAAATACTTAAATCCTCATTTTTCGAGCTGATGATTTGCACAAGACGTGTCAAATGTGTCAAGAGTGCATCAAGAGTGGCCAAGTTGCAAACGGGCAACTCCGTGAGAGTATTTTGCAACCCAGTCACACGAGACTTTTCTGCATTTGGCTCGGCGCTGCCCACGGCGTAGCTCAGATAGAGAGTTTTGATCAAATCGAAGAAGGTGTGTGACACAATGGAGTCAGGCAATTCCATGAAGTAAAGTTTGACGACATTTGTCACGGTCATGGGATCTGATTTTTTCAAAATGGCAAAGATTTGTTGCGGGTCGCTTTGCTCATTCAATTGCAGTCTGAGCTGGTGGACCTTCGAAAGGTGGACAGGTTTAGTCCAGAGATCCACACGTTCTTGGTCGTCCTCCAATTCGGGGTAGAGTGAGTCGAGGTACGAGAGTACCACCTGGACCAACAACGGCACCGCCTTCTTGTCCAATCTGGCCTTGACGTTGAGGTCAACGCCAAAGTTCTGCTTGATGTTAGAATTGTAATAGTTGTCGTACAAGGTGACGCGTGGCGAGAACTTTCCCGTGGCATAGTTCTCAATCAAGAACTTGAGGTCCGTGGCCGGGTGCATGGTCTCCTCCACAATGAGCAATTTGTCACACGAGTGTTTCATCGAGTTGATCTTGTTGGAAAACGCCGAGATGAAGTCGAACGTGGCCTTTTTCACTGCCCTCAACCGGTCCATCTCGCATTTTTGCATGAACGCCAAGTGGTCCATGGCAGTCTCTTCAAACTCGCACCGAACAGCATCCAAAACCTTGGTGGCCTCGTAGTACTGGGCGTCCAAAGAGCTCACCTCCTTGACGAGTTTGGCGTACTGGGATTTATCGTTGTAGTCCACCGCGGTCACGCCCATGGCCTGTTTCATGTCCTCGATATAGTTGGAGATCTGGTTGGCACGGATTCCCAGCGCGGCCATGGGGGCATACGAAGAGTTTCTGGCCAGTTTCGACATGTCGAAGTCCGAGAGTTTTGTGAGCTCGAATACTACCGGCTTCCATTGGTACAAGAACTGCGACGAGTTAATGAAGTTTTTGGTGGCGCTCATGGACCCGATCAACCGGATAAACCCATGCGTAATCAAGTCCTGGCCAAAAGCCTCGGCCTTGGCGACGCTACCGCGCATTTCGGGCATGTTGTCGAGAAGCCATTGTGCAATAACACTGCCTGACGACACGTTATGGTATGTGCCAAGAATGGGCACCTTGTGTGATGTCATTTCGATGCTGCGGATGATGTCTGAAAGGAGTTTCTTGGTAGTGCCGAGCCCGTAAACAGCACCCCCGAATGTATATGTGTCTTCATCGTCGTCGTCGTCGTCTGACGCGTCCGGATCGTCCAGATCATCTCCCAGAGCGTCAGCAATGGACTCGTCCAATTCTTCCTCGGTATAATGAGTTTTGAAATCCTCCACCACCCGGCATTTGTTGAAATATTTCTTCTGCAACCTGTCCAATTCAGCCTTGCTGTTGCTGTACTTCTTGTATTTATCTGTGACCACCTGTTCCAGGTACCCGATTCTCAGTTCGTGCTCCTTGCACCATTTAGTGAACGGTTGCAAGACTAACTCACGGATACTGGCGGCAATCTGTGTATGCACCTGTCCCTGTCTAGCAAAATTGCTGGACACTTCGCTGAATGCGTTTTTCACCGTTGAGACGTAATCGTCGTCAGTGTGGCGCTTGCTTAAAAGCTTAATGGAGGCCGGTCCTGTTTCTAGGTCCGCCCCGAACCGGAGCTCCAGCTCCATGCGTTTGGTGAAAAGAGCAATAAAATCGTCATTTTCTTTGATGCCCTCGTAGAGTTGATCAAAGAGCACCTCGTGGCCCGAGTGGTAATCTTCTGTCCAGAAGGAATCGGCAAAAGACATGACTATAAAAGAAGGACTATTTTTGTTGTTATTTTTTTCTAAAAAAAAAAAAAGAATGTAATGGATATGTTTTTCGGAAAGGGAAGCCTGGTGTGGAGAAAGGAATGAGGAAGTGCTTTGGGGCTTTGGGTTCTTTTTTCCCTTAGTTATTTGTTCGAATGGAGGAATATTTATGTTCGTGGCTGGCTGGGGTTTTCTCTGGCAACACCACGATAGTGGTATAGCAGGGATTTCCTGGCTGTGTCGGGCACGTGATTCCTAATTTGGCACATCCGCGTTTGAGGTGGCCTTTTGCGGCTCAAGTATGCATGCACGCGTCTCGCACGGCGTGGGAGGACCCACGGGCGCCACTTTTAGCAGTGGTACATAGCCCCGTGTGCCACTTTAAAGGAGCAGGTTCATTCAGCCCGTATTTAGAGATGATAGGTTGAGAGTAAAATGTATGGGCAAAGTAGACGCTTACTTGAAACGATCCGAAACCCAGACAAACCTGGCGAGGCGTATTTAGCAACAAACGAGACTTTGCGTCATAATGCAGGACTGAGTCACTATGCCAAGCGGACAGATGCACGCCTAACAAAATACAGAAGCAATCGGTGGTCAATACTACTTACGACGGGATAATGCCCTGCAGAAAGTGTGCATGGCCTCACGAAGTTCAATTTCTTTTCGGATCTTCGGGAAGTAGGGTCCACTCAAAAAATGCATGACCGCTTGAGTGGATCAACTCAGGCGGGGGGGTGGGTGATCTGTGTGGTTCCTGTACACACTGCGGTGCCTGATCAGAAGCGTCAATAATCAACACGCGCGCCAGGATCTTCTCTCAAATTGGGATTTGTCTATATACGGGCGCATAACGCTGGATCGGGATCTGGCGCTTTGGGTGAAGAATTGCGCAAACTCCATTGGTCGCTATTGATCGCCGGACTCACCATTTAGGTCGTACCACACAAAAAATCTTTGGCGATCGTAGTGCAAGAAACATGACGTTCCAGCTTTGTTAAACAGCACTTCATCACACAAACACCTAGAGGTATAGTGTGCATAAGGGGAATTTCATTAGGTGTCTGGGGGATTTCTCTTTGGTGTGATTTTATTTGCAATGAATCACGCTCTACTAATTGAGTGACCGCAAGTGTTTGCAAAAGGACCGGCTGGGGCAGAGGGAGGGGCAAAGGTTTTCCCCGTACACACCATTAGGGGTAAGCCTTCTCTAATAAGAGCGGTTCAATCAGGGCCTCTCATATGTGAAGGTGTGATGTGGGTAAAGCAGAAAGTATCTTCTTGGCTCGCGAGGATCAAAGAATTCCAGAAATATGGGTGAACAAATTCATCAAAGACCCTGACTATACTATCAATAAGCAAGATTTGTGATGAAATTTGTAAAACCTTTACACAGAGTGATAAAGACTCCCGATGTGGGTCTGAATTATCTCTGGTGTGTGTGATTAAGCTGATTCTTCTATATTATTCATGACTCCAGACCTTTTTCCCGCGTTGTTTCATTCTCTTAGTCATGCATTGGTATAATATTAATCGTGATAGTTTTGGATTATACACAGGACGTATCCAATGGGCGGAAACAACACGAGAATTGCTCAAAGTGGCAAAAAGTACCGGTAGTCGTGTGATAGAGATAACGTTCATTTCACGAAGAATGTGTAAGGATTTTCCTGGGTGTAATGTTCGCTTTCCTAAACGTGCTCTTTTCTTTTGAAACACGTATGAAGCTCAGGTGCGCGATCACCAGATCCACCCACACCCTAGCACTAAAAGCACTTGGGAACCCAAATTTCCTCATTTAAAAAACTTAACCGGAACTAATTTGAAAAGTGACAAACACTAAAAAGATTGCAGCACCACAATTTCGCATATGGTCTCCCACTACACTACTCAGTGTGGCTCTAAATGGCTTAACTAACGTTGATCGGACGGGAAACAGTGTTGTCCATTTGATCTGGCCGCAACCGGCAGATTACATTGTTATTGCTAAACATTTGCTAGTTTCAGACAATAGCTGTAAGAATTTGACAAGCCCCGAAAGTTGGCTCCTTTGAGTATCACACTTGATATCTGGAGACACATACAAACTTTTAAGACCCAAAAAGGATCTATAAAAAGAAGGCAAAAAAACTTTCAACTTCAACACCTAATAGAGCAAATTCGTCGCTACTTGTTACAAAGCAATTCGTGGGTCGGCCTGACATTATTTTCCCTTGCCGTACCACAATCCATCCTTTTAATAATCAACATTTTTCGAAGACAACAAACAATATTCTGATTCCACCTACTAAACGCGTCTTGAATTGTGAAATGTTCAGAAAATCGTTTTGTCAGCTTATGTTTTTTATTCTTTTTTGAAGTGGATGTTTCTCCCGACCTCCGGGTTTTTTAACAGATATCCTTTCAAAGAAATAAGTTTTCAAAACCAGAAAAATTAGTATAGCTTTATCGCAAAAATAGAGTCAGGATAATGAACTCTATCCACAAACATTTGTGGAAGAAAATGGCCAATAGGCCAAGCCCATGAGAAACTTTAAGACACGAACAAAAAATACACGAACAAAAAAAAAACAAAATCTCCCACGGGAATGACCAGAAGTATCCTTAAAAGCTCTAAATAAAGAAAAGATGTGTTACTCAAAAATTGGTTTCGGGACCTTTAATCGGGTCTCTGCCTCTGATCTAAAAAAAGGTGTGTACTGTGGATCAAGGCCCGGGGGACGAGAGGAGTAATTATCAGACCGCTCGACGCTCCTTCCCAATTGAGATTAATTGCGAAAATCGTAAATGGACTGGGCGCACAATTAAGGAAGAAAAAGGAAAAAAATAATGTGCGACACGCATATCGTAATTCGAGGGGCTTCTCTTTATCTGCACTCACCCTCCCCCAATTTTTTTTTATACAAAAAGAGAATAATCTAACAAGAGTCTTCAAACTATCTGGAGTAGAGTATACTCCACCAGGCTCGCTTTTTCCGGACACCTTAGAACCATATAAAGATTCAAAATGAATCATCAAAAGTAAGAACCCCCTCTCCCTCACCCGGACTCGGCTCGTCTCTGCACCATCCACTCGCCCCATGTTTGCTGTATGGTGCGCTGCGGTTTCCCATTTTTTCTGCCGTGCCCACGTCTCCGCAGCTGAAGCAAACGCAAATGGCCTGCGGTTTCAGATTTCTGAAACTGCGCCTGGCCTTCGTTTCACATCTCTTCATCTACACTCCTTCACTCTTTTTCGATATTAACCATACCTTTCTCACCCTCACTTCACATCTGCTTCTTCAAAGAAGGACTACTCAATCTTTATAAAACGACACTCTTTTGGTCAAACCACCTTTAAACAACACGGAAACAAAAAGAAAAGAAAAAGAAAAAGAAAAAGAAAAAGAAAAAAACCAAGTAAAGAACCAAAGCTCAAGTCACGTCTATTCCACGCCCCATTTGCGCAATGTTGCCTTCCTCTGCCGCTGTTCCCTCGACTCCTCCTAGACAAAAAAGGACCCTGGCCACTGGTCCATATACGCCCAAAGCATCCGCTTCCCATCACAGGCAACGATATACTCACCGTGGGAAGCTGTTACGGACGCCTAAACAGTCGCCTTTTATTGACCAGGAGGGTTCGTGCCATGCCTCTAATTATGATATGCCAGATTCCTTGGTTGGTTCGAAGTTCTCTATGTCTCTGTCTTCAGATACGGTGTCAACCGGAACTCGATCTCCCCAGACACCCCAAACTCTCCCCGGGCTATCGGTGTTTCTTCCCACGCCGCTGACAGTTGGGACAGGCCGAAAACCGTACCCCGAGCACATGCAAATGCGTCCAACCGTCAGATCCAAGCATCTACTAGAAAAGCTTCAGGCTTTGTCTCTGCTGCCTGTAGAAGAAGACACTACCAACCGGGATGGGCAACTTCTTAATGCGCCACCTCTCCTTCCCGGTGCTTCGGGCACACATACCGCATTTTTGACACCAAACCCCTCTGAAGAGACACCCTCGGCACAGACAACCCATTCGAGCCGTTTTGCTCACTATAGTCATGCATTTTCTGGCCGTGACAGTTCTGAAGCGTCAAACTGTGACTTGGCAGCAATGTCGCTCTTCTCGTCGCGGCCTCTTAAACAGTGCTCGCAAGACTTGCACGAGATCAAAAATACGCCCCGCACACCTTCTCAAAGCCCTGTTCTTGAGCAAAAACCCCAATTCGAACTGTTTGTCGACTCTGTAGACCCCGTGCAGATCGTCCATATCGAGGACCTCGACAAAATCCCTCGCGTCGAAATTCCAAACCCTTTTCTCAACCGCAAATTGGATGCAAAACGCTCGGGCCCAAAAACACAGGTGGACTATTCCACACACTTGGAAAAATTCAATTCGCGTACTGGTGAGAGAATAGTTGAGCCGTTGTCTGAAACGCAGCGGAAATTCAAGCCCAGGAAGTTGGATTTCACGCTGGCCGTGAACCCTTCATTGGTGCCCGATTATAAGATGGCAAACAAGTATCTTGAGAGTAATATTGGAAAAAACTTCACCATGGGGGACTCTCGGCCAAAGGGGGCGCTTGATTTCGAGATCTTTAACGACCAAAACTAAGACACTACCAATTTTCATGGCTTGTTGTTTTATGCCCCCTCAAACACGCTTGTTTAATGGTTAATTGTTGACGATGAACCAATCTCAAATATGAAAAGTGTATTGCATAGCAAGTCATGCGTTTTTCATCTCAGCCACCGGAGTGGTGTATTTCTTGTGTGGCATTTCCATTTCTGCTTTTAAAAACATGGTGAGCCCTCGCCTAATATCTCTGAGCATCGCCCTCAGAAGGGGTGAAAAAGAAGATTCCTCCTTGAAGTAGTTAATTGGAATCTGTAGTTGTAATTTATGATTACAAATAATGTGTAGTCAAATCAGATATTTATTAAAACAACAATTTGAATACACCGGATTCTCTTTTGGGACAAGGTTATCTTGGAAAATGCTAAATAATACTTTCGATACTCTAGAGAACAAATCTTCCTGCAACTTGAGTTCGGGACTCTTATTCTTTCCATGCCACTTCACCCTCTTGCTTTTAGGAAGCACTTTACAAACAAGCATACACTCACGCACATATGTAAAAGCAGGTGAACATGCAAGTAATGACGCCTGAGCTCTAAGAGCGGGTTATCTCACGCATTTTCTAGCTATTTTTTATTGCTATGCTCTTTTGTTGGTTGCCTCTTTTGTCGCAATATTGGGTCCTCATGGGCACGTCTTCGGGCCAAGAGAAAGCCACAGCTCCTTCATTTTCGAGGTATGCTGCCAGCATACAGAGTGAAGAAATTTCATAAGAGAATGGGCTTACTCTTCTCTTTGTCTTTCATTTATTACCACCTTTCTTCTTCGCTTTATCAAAACACCGAAAGACTTTGTACACCACGGTCTTTTTAGAGTCTGTGAAATTGATTATGAAACCGATACTCGTCATTATGTTCGGATATGGTGTCCAAATGATCTTTGGTTTCTTCTTTGTACTAGCTTCTGCCGCCAACACCATCATCATGGAGGTGAGTCTGGCAATGGTTTCAGAATCTCCAAACACTCCAGGAAGCCCAAGAGCCCCAACCCCCGCAAATGGATTTGCAACAATTGGAACCTCTAATTGCGAAGATGAAATCTCGGGCTCTGCCACTTGCTTCAGCCCCCTTGAAAGCTTGAACTTCCCTTTGTCTTCGTTCTAGCTTTCGCCGACACAAGGGAGGGCAATCTTATTTCTCGAGTAGAAACGAATACGGAAACGGAAACGAGTGACCTTGTGTAACCTACAAAATAGCAGTCTGAAGAAGCTCCCTTTGGCTCACCCAGTCAAGTTATGGTTGATTCTGGGGCCATTACTAGTCTGCACAGATTTGCAACATGGATTTCTTCCATGCTCCCTCTGGAACCTGACTCACGGGAGATAAAATTTGCGGCCAAAATTGAGGCCGCGGAAAGGGTGTAGGAAGTAAGAGTGCCCCGAAAGTTATTGACAAGCCTCCAGCAACACCAAGAGAGTCACCCAAGGCCTAGAGAAAGGTCTCTACGCGTCTGGCGATCAAGAAAAAAATCGTTTGCAAGTCTAAGGCAGAAGACACAAGAAATTATCTGTTAAAGTTGAAGCCGATGTAGTGAGCGATCCCGGGTCAGTAGAGGCAAGGGCTCAAGAGCCGAGTACCGCTAAAACTTTCAGAAAGCCTAAAGCAGGATACTGTCTAGTGGTTAGTCCATTTTTTTTTTTTGAGGAACTCGACATTGAGAGTTCTCAAGGACCTTGGGCAACATAGATATAGTCATGCTAAACGCCGCACTTGATCTTGCCAAGGGCTGGGCTGAGCGGACCGCGGACCAACCACCGCACCAACCACCGGACCAATCACCGGACCAAATTCAAAGTGGTCCCTCGCATTCCTCCCTGGCGCACTCTCAGCGCATCCCAGCATTCTCAGTTTTTTCTTGGCCCATGGTAGTATATCAATAAATATATCATTATCAATCGATAGTAAGTATGTTTAATTAACATCGTCATACCCATATGTAAGAGGTAATTGCTAATGAGCTCATTAATATTTGAAATTTTAATGTAATCATTTGAATGGCGTATTCTCGCACAATTCTGAAGACACCCCTAATGTGTGGTAAATGTTTGGAGGATTTTAGGTGAGCCCTTGCGGAATGGTCAACACAAGAAGCTTTCTTTTCGTATTAGTTGCGTCTGTACTTTTTGAGGTTATCCCAAGCAAGAGAATTTGCGTTGGGAAGCTTAATCACCTCTATTTGGTTCAAAATTCCCGGTGAATTCTTGTCGGGGTATCTCGCAATGTAACGCACTGGCTCGCTCAAAGAGTTAGCTTCGTCATCATCATCCCCCCGTAATTCACATGGTAGTTTTTGCATGATCTCTTGGTAGTCTGTCGGAAGCAGAAAGCGTGTGGACAAGTCTGCCTTCATTAGCTCGGTGAGCTCCTCGGATCTTGAAGCTGTAGCGCCGGAAGCGGCTTCTCTCTCTGCTTGCTGTTTTAAAAGTTCGGCTTTCTTATTCTGTAAGTTCTCTTTCCGCTTCTTCAGGTATAATTTTTCAAAGTCCATCATCTTGAACTTGTAGAAAGAGTTCCATGTATCTCTTGCGACATCTCTATAAGCATTAACCAATAGATTGAAGAGGGTGTTGTTGTGAAGCATTTCCAAGTTCTCGAAATCCTCAACGAATCGGCGCTGGCGCTCAATAACAATTTCCACATTCTCGTGGGAAAAGTATTCATGAACCAACCCCTTTATAGGAATTTCTCCCCTCTTGCGCGAGGGTTTAGTGACCTTGTTTGCTGAGATGTGGGTGTTTACATTGGATGTAGGGGCGGTGGCCGGTGTGAAGCGCTTAATTTTGTTGATTTTGTTGACTAGGGCGGCATCCTTATAATTACCAGACCCAGGCCCACGGTAACTCTTAAAATAGTAGTACTTAAAGTGAAATGCTTCCTGGTCTGTGTTGGATAAAAGCTGGTACAATTGTTTGGGCATATCTGAAGGCTTTTTCCCCTTCGTACGCAAGCTGTCCAAATGAGATTTCGTTGGGTTGTAGAGAGCATTCTGCTGGGCACTCATCTCCTTATTGGTTACGAAGTAATTTGGTACCTTGCAAATGGAATTGACATTGAACTCGGGAATAAGACCACATCCTGGTAAAACGTTCTCCGCGACGTCTAGCTGGTTGGGGTCCACGTTTCCGACAAACTTCTTTTGGCGGCCCAAAGGCTTTTTCAGCCTCTTCAGTCTGTCCAGGTCGTCTGAAGACAGTGGCGGAGTTGCGGACATATCGTACAGGGTGTAGTTGCTGGATATGGTGAGTAGTTCTCGCTCGTGTGCACTCAAAGAAGTGCCGAATACTTTCCTATAGTTTCCTTCGTGTTTGTACACGTGAAGTTTCGTAAGAGGAGTGAGCGAGAGAAACGTAGCATGGTTTAATGGGAGCGATTCTTCTACAGCGCCGTAGTTAGGGAAAACTTGGGAGATTGTGATGGATTCTTCATCCAGCGACGGTGTCAGTGGTGCACCAGGCGCAGACGTGGGTACGGTATCCGGGATAGCAAGAATCGAAGAGTCTTCTTGTAAGATCAGGTACAACTTTGCCAAATCAATGTAAAAAAATGTTGTTTTTTGCTCGGCGGGTAATATGAGTCCGTTCTCCGCGAGCAATTCATTTAGGGCTTCATCTGAAGTGCACAAAAGATCCAGTTTTGAGATGCCCGCTTTGCGGGTGAGTCTAGTGATCACCTGGTATGATGAAGGGAAGTTCCAGGCACCTGCCAAGTCCTTTACCAACACGTATTGTGTGCCGCCATACGTGAAAGAGGGCACTCTAAGAGAAACCCCGTGAGGAAGAGCTTTGTTATGTGCAGGCGGTCCGACGGGAACATTTTCTCGAAGTCTTGAATAGGGCAAATTATTAGGGAATGTTTCAGGGAACGTTACAGAAAGAGACATTGTTAATGGGTTGGTGATGTTTCAAAGTTGTGTGGGGTTTTTGTTAGTGGATATTGTTTTGGGGTTGTAAGTGCGGTGTCGGGTGTCGGGTGCACGGGTGTGCTTCTCTGATTGAGGATATACTGCATGTTACTGAGGAGGTCGGCCAGATACGGAAAAGAACCAATATAGTGCTAGGATCATTGAGGTAAGCAAGGATAAAGAGGGATACAATCTTTTTAGGACTTCTTCATTATAGGTGAAAAGTTAGGGCTGGAATACTCTATCTTTTGCTTTACATGTGGATTGTTGATTTTTAGCCCTGCCTTTTTTAGCATTATTTTGGTTCATTCACTGCGTTTTTATTATGTAAATTCTTTAGAAAGAGCCTAATTTTGTACGAATGCACAGCTATCAAAAACAAAAACCCATAAAATAAATCAAATGATCTCACAGGCTAAAGCTGTATTTTACAAAGAGCAGACAAAAGGTGCTAGGAAATGTCAGAAAAATCTTGAAAAAATATTTCCCCAGATTTTCTCTGGGTATATGAACGCTTACCTCATCCAAACAAGAGACCCTCAACTTCTTTTGGGGCCATGACTGTAATGAAAATAGGCTCCTACTAAAAGCGTTACGTTTTGTAGGGGGAATTTATGGTGTGACCTTTTGGGACCAGAAGAGCCATACTTTTAAGGTTTTATACTGTATTAAGAAGACGCAGATGCGGAAACATCCCGTATGTAATTTTTGCTTTTTATTGACGAATGGAAGTACTTTCTCGGTTCACAGAACCGCCAATTTGAATTTCCTCTGCTTGCACGGAATCTTTGCACTTAGTCTTTTAAAAAGTATGGATTTTTCTCTACACCAAAACGACTAGTTTGTGCCCTAGGATCCAATGCGTCCCCCAACTATGATGTGAATTCTCCACGCGTGCAAGTACTGTACTATGGGACGGCTGGATTGCGACCATAAGACGTCTTTTGCAAAGCAAATCAAGTTTTGGGGAAGTCAGATTTAAACAAAGTTTGAAAAACGTTGTGTGTCTAGAGTATGAGTGTCCCGGCCACCGATCTTTTTGTACCCCTCCTTCCTTGTTCTTTAGCACCCGGTGCATTGTGTGGTTGTTTCGAACTTGGGCCACTTGTTACCGAACCGCGGTTCCGCCGCACACCCCACGTTACCACATGTAAATATGTATCCTCGGACACAAATATATTAACAGACAACCTCGTAAGAGACCGAGCCATCACAAGAAAATCCCACTTCATACATTTCGTTTCTTCAGAAGAGACTTTTACGGGGCAAAAAAGGGGCAAAAGTGGTTATTCCTTGGTGTTATTAACTTTCGCCGGGGCCACGGTCCGCGCCGACTCCGCGGCGTTCGCGAACGCGTTCGCGGACCCACTAACCCAACCGCTTAACCGCGGACCCCGCCTTCTGCCCCACGGCTGCCCCACGGCTGCCCCGCGTATAACTAGGCCGAGGATGCCCCAGATTCCATGGCGGTGGGGAAAATGGATCTGGAAATAGCGTAGAGACACTTAATTGGAAAGGATAAAAACCCCCGAAACCCCCGAAACCCCCGAAAAACCAACAAAACCAACAAAACCAACAAAACCAACAAAACCAAATTTTTTCTTGAATAATAGTAACTGTTACTGTTATTCCTTTCGCCACTGATCCAAGACTTGATCCCATTCAAACTGACCAAGCCCGGAAAAAGTACAGCTCATACTACACATGCATCAAACAAGCACAGTTTAAGCTCCTCTAGCCACGAAATGTCCTCTGATGCTATCACGTACGAGGTCAAGGACCGTGTCACGATTATAACCCTCAATCTTCCCGTGAAGTTGAATGCTCTTGATGGAAAACAGTACCTTCAGTTGGCCAAGTACCTACAGGAAGCAGATGAAGAAGAGGACTCAATATGTACGCTCATTCAATCTTCAGGTCGGTACTTCTCTGCCGGGGCAAATTTTGCCGATCCCGGGTTGACCAAAGCCGATCCCGCGGTGCTTTTATCGCACGAGCACTGGCTCCAGAATTTCGCTGGCCGAAATGTCTACCTCACGGATTTGTGTCATAACCACTCCAAGGTTTTGGTGGCTGCACTCAATGGCCCCGTTGTGGGTCTTTCCAGTGCAATGGTGGCGTTTTGTGATCTTGTATACGCCATTGATGAAGATAAAGTAAACCTTTTGGCTCCTTTTTCCAACTTGGGCTTGGTTGCTGAAGGAGCCACTTCGGCCACTTTATTCATGAGATTGGGCTGGTCCAAATCTGCTGAGGCGTTGTTATTTGCAAAACCTGTGAGTGGACACGACTTGAACCGTTTGGGGTTCTTCAATCAAGTATACACTGGTAAAAACTACACCACAGAAGAGTTTAACAGGGTTGTTTTCGAAGATCTTGTGCACACGTTTGACGGTCTTTATGAACCGTCGATTTTTGCCAACAAGCAACTTCTTAAAGCCAACAGAGATCAGTTGGTCAACGCTGCCAGTGCAAAGGAATCCATAGTGGGGTTCAACAGGTGGATCCAGGGGATTCCGCAGGCTAGGTTTATGGAGGTGGCCCTGAAACAGAGAAAGCATAAGATTTGATGCATTTGTTTTTTCATGGCACTTTTGATTCCATTTAGGCGCTCAGTTTTTTTTTTTCTTCCTTTTTTTTTTAAGCAGCAAATATATATCACTATTTATATGCTAGGATATGCTAGCATATGGAACAAGCTTGACTTAGATGATCTGATGCCTGTATTATATAGGAACTTGACACGATGGAAGAGTCCCGATTAGAGAAACTCCTGGTATTGGTACCGAAAAGTGCTGCAAAAGCTGCAAACCGGTGGAAAGCTTCCTCTCAGTAAAAGCACGAGGTGTGAAAATTAGAAGGATGCCGTACTATACTTCTCCAGAACGGCCAGACATTGGCTACCTGGATATAATGGTAAACTATCGGTACCTCTCCACAAAGAGAAGGGAGCTGCATTCGACCGCTGTATCATCTTTTTAAGCATCATCTAGTCGTAAAGGTAATATAAAAGCTTTTAGACAACCCCGAACTACGATTTTGCGAGGATATGGCCGTCAACTCAACGTTAAGTGCCGAATTGGCATATAGTTTCTTTCGGGCACTCTAGTGAAATCCGTACGCTAAAATTCCGACAAATGAGATACCAAGTTTAGAAATGTTTTCAACATAGTTGTGTTTAGGTGATGTGAATGAAGAAAATGCCCCATACCCTCCCCAAGAAGCTGGTTTAAGCGGGGGCATTCGTGCCTGTTTGAAAACACCACATATTTTTCCAGGCTAAAGGATCATTTGTGACTTAGTATTTGGATATTGGAATCTTAGAACACGCCAAAAGGAAAACAGGCTGACAATACTACTGATTTATTGTTTGCATCTTACGCAATGATGGAAGCGAGCATCATAAACCTGAAACTGTAAGAATAAATGATAAGGCATGCCGTACCGCATGGAAATCAAAGCTTTGTTTATTCTTCTTGTTTCGTAATGTTTCTTATTTTTAGTCCATGGGGTGTTGTGGATGTCCACTGCTTACATGTTGGGGGCACCGAAAAAAACAACAGAGCTCCTCAATAGGAGACTGGTACGAATTGGAAATGTCTCATTCAGGCAAAGAAACTTTCGGTATATCTGAAACGTTCTCAATCAGACAAATGTACTTTGAAAGGAGGCGTGTTTCTTCGCCAGCGCATTGTGGTTGTCCAAAGCGGCATAAGAATGTGACTTGCGTCGCTAATAGTAATTAGGTCCACAAGGAAAGGTTCCTAAGTTGCATTAATACAAAAGGTATAAATTCAAAGACGTTTTATTTCTGTTTTTATCCATAATCGTACAAGTACAAATTTATCAAAAGGCTGGTACTAAAACTTCTACCAAAATCACTTCTACCCCTGACAAAGACAACTACGGCATGACTGGCTCATCGCTTAGTAGCTGGTGCACACTTGTGTGTCATCTTAATCATTTAGGAAATGTAGATAGGTCCGTTGTCCATTTTCTTTGTATGCTTGCCTTTATACTGTTCAATCATTTCTCAATTAGCTCGACCCTAGCATGGAGGTCGCTAAAAGTCACTGGCTTGTTTTTGCGACGAGGAGCTACAATGGATTGCAACTGAAATTGGCGCTTCTCCGAATTGGGCCAAGCTTGAATGAAAACAGTTATCCAGATGTTATATTGGTGTTGGCCTGTGCATCTTAGTGGTAAAAAGTACTTGGCTAGAGGGCCATGTTAAAAGGATATGCTTAAAAAAATTGCTTTGTTTAGAAAGAAAACAGATTTCAATTCAAAGAACAAATTCCAAAGTG
>JAJMHT010000160.1:25953-42971 GCA_030583145.1 Metschnikowia vanudenii
TTATAATTTCCCGGAACAAGCCTTCGAAGAAGGCGACTGGGACTACTGTAAGAGACTAGATAGTAGACGAACCTGACACGTTGACGAGTGAGGCGTTATTGCCTAAAGCGGAAGGAGTCAAAGTGGTACTCGCCTACGTCAGGGAATGTGCATCCTGCAAGGTTGAGGAATGATAACCTAAAATGGATCGGTGGAGTCCTGAAGTAGGTCAGAGTACCACACCATCGACCAGATTAGGTGTGATACGGCAAGACTTGAGAAGCAAGGTCATAGAGCCGAGGAGCAAGGTCACAAACCGAGGAGCAATGACCGAAGAGCAATGATCGAGGAGCAATGTCATAAAGCCGAGGAGCAATGTCCGAAGGAGATGAGCAAGCTCCAGAAGAAGGCCAGAGTAGCCCACGTGGGAAGATGGGTCGGTTCAGGTTCAAGGCGTGCGACCAAGTACGGCAATATGCCATGTACTGATTAGAGGTGCATTACAGTGATTCTTAAATATCCTTTTGGGGTGGGTAATGTAATTCGATAAGGAATAGCGAAGCTACTCTAAATGTCTGACACCCACCCACATCAAAACTTAAACAAAGCTGAGATCTTGACAGTTAATTGAGGGTAATATTCATAAAGGAGTTCAAAGTGGGATATCACTTTACCGGCTTGAGTTTGTCATTTGCACATTTAATCCCTTAGGAACATACAAGGTAGGGGTGCAGAGTAAGGGCATAAAATACACTCACTGCACCTGGAAAAAGTTTCCTATAAATAGCTCCACTGTTATATCCGAGGGTGGCTTGTACGATGAATGGTTCAAAGGAACTTCTGTTTCAAATGGTGTTCTCTTTGGGGCCCCGTCCACTATTCAATAGTGAATCTTTTCCCACGCGCAGGTTCTCTAGTGGATACAAGAATCAATGGATATAACGAACCACCCAACCAATTTCAACACTCCCAACAACCAACGCCGTATCCACGTCGTCAGATCTCTTCTATTTCATACAAATATCAAAATAAATAAATACATAAGCTCAACAAAATTCTTTCTCATAAACTCCTCAGCACTCATAAACTCCTCAGCACTCATCAACCGTAGAAGTAACTCTGCACTCCGTGCACACCCAATGCTCAGCACTACGATCTAAGTCTCCACCAACTGGCACAAGACACAATACCACAAAATAGGGGTGAATCTATCTAAAGCTCCATCAAGAAAATACAAAAGAGTCAATTCAGCAAATATACTTAGCAGATTGCCCACTTAGCATCAGGCCCACCATTCTCCAGGCATGTCTTACAACCTTCCAAACCCCTCGCTAGTTGGAATTGTCCTTGCTGTGAGCACACATAATGGCCCCCAAATTGCCTTTAGTTACCCCGAAGATCTCTATAAACGCCGTCTATCGAGTCGCATCCATACGGATGGCACGCGATCCGACGGCGAGGATCTCAATGAGGATGTTGATGACGAAGATTATGACGAAGACGTGGATGTAGGCGACGGCCCGAAGTCGCATCCTCTGGCTGACTCAGGCGAAAGAACCCTGCAACATACACAGAAGCACCTGCTTGAAAAGCTCCGTGAGTGGGATGCTAACAACCCGGACTACTATTTGGGGACAAAACCCGATCTTATGTCGTTTTTGGATGCCCGAGAAAGCCTCAACAATGTGTCGCTGGGTAATTCCAGTGCTGGAGCCAACACCGCATCATTTCCCCATAAAACCCCACCCGATTCATTCAAAAATGCTGCTTTGAAGCCAGGCCAGATCCTTGGGCTCGAACCGGAGCAATTGAGTGAAATGCTCTGCCCTCCGCGTGCCATGTGTAACCGTAGATTCGACGTGATGCTTGAGAACGTGGTGTTTTTGGGCTTGCCCATTCACGTAGACGCCAACGGGTCTTGGAGGGCAAAAAAACACCGCCGTGCACCAACAGGGACTGCCACGGCCAAAAGCGACCGAAACAGTGTCTCTGACGAAGACAATGATGATGTCATGCTGCCGGAACCAAACTCTCTGACTTCAGCCACGGCCATGAGCATGTTTAATTTGGTTTTTGTGATGAGCCCGCCGGATATAGAGCGGAATTATCGTGTTGATGAGATGTTTTATAACGTGACGTCTAAACTTTCGCTCGTGCTCCGCTACGAGCAACAAAAACACGACTATGTGTGGACACAGGTGCGGGCGATTCTGAAGTTGAAGGAACAGTTCCGGACTGGGCTTATGCCCGAGTCAACGGTGGATCTAGCGGACCAAAAGGCAGACCCGAAGGCAGACCCGAAGACGGACCCGAAGACGGACCAAAAGGCGGACCAAAAGGCGGACCAAAAGGCGGACCAAAAGGCGGACCAAAAGGCGGATCCGAAGACGGACCTCGCGGATCGATCGCCCCACCCCGTCGCGGACCCAAAGCAGGACGCGGGAATGGAGTTGGCCTCACCGCGGACGCTGGCC
The DNA here is from genome assembly GCA_030583145.1 of Metschnikowia vanudenii. Lineage (NCBI taxonomy): Eukaryota > Fungi > Ascomycota > Pichiomycetes > Serinales > Metschnikowiaceae > Metschnikowia > Metschnikowia vanudenii. The sequence continues at coordinate 28,407 of JAJMHT010000160.1, forward strand.
CAAACGCTGACACAGCTGCTGGCTCTGGTACTGGCTCTGACACTGACACTGGCCCCAGCCCTGTCTATGACGAGCCACCTCATTTCCACGTCTCCCCTTTGCAAGATGATAGCCGAATGCTACACGGCAATTTCTGCGTCGCAGATCGCCAATCTAAACATCAACAACAAACTCCGCTCGTTCCAGATTCCAATAAAAATGGAATTCCACTCTCTACCCGAGCAAACGGTTCCTTACATCCCCGGTTCGTGCCTCTCATCTACGATCAATTGCTTGGGAAGCTCGGGGTTGGTTAATATCGGCGAAACAACCCGCTATAGCAATAGCAATCTCATGGAGCTTTTGCTTGGAATGGCAGGCCAAACTACGGGCACTCTGGATGATGGTGGCCCCAATGATGACGATGACAGGATGAACTCTAATCCGGACGATATTGTGCACCTTGCGCTTCTTCTCTGGGATGACCCTGACGTCATAGTCAAAGATATCAAAGCCGAACCAAACTCGGCTATTGCAGGATTTGTACGTCTGATAAAACCCACCGAGAGTCTCCTCAAAATCTCCAATTCTCTCCGGCTTCAAACAGACGCTGGTGCTCATTTGAGTATCGCCGAGATCAAGTCATTTGCTCTTCACTTGGTATATTGGAGACGGGCCAGGATTATTCCTCCCTTGAATACTCGCGCCATCTACATTGTATCACCAATGGCGCCAATCGCAACTAATTTCCATCGCGATATCGCCAAGTTCAACCAACAATTCCCCACGGTACCCTCGCTTCCTCTGTTTCTCAAGCTCCTTTCTACGAGATCGCGCAAACCGCGTCAGTTTGCTTCGATCATTCCTTCCCGAGACCACAAGGACATGTATCTTTTGGCGCTTGCGTGGTTGGTTAGGTTTGGGTATGTGACCCAGTTGCACACATACATTTGGCTTAAGGTGTCAAAAAAGGTGAAAATGAAGGTCGAGGAAGAACTCGAAGAAGAGCTTGGCAGGGCAAGAAAGAAGGGCTCCGAGCTAGATTCTCGCCCGACGAAGGCTCAGGCCGTGGATATCAAAGCCCACTTGGCGGTGGATAATTCTTCCAAACAAACGGGCTCTCCCACCAAGGATTCCGACAAGCCGATTCCGTTCTCACTAGATGATGAGATAGACAAGCTCCAGAAACAATTCGAAGCGTCCAGCTCAATGCCTGACCTTGTTGTCGAAGACGACGGCGACACCATTCTTGTTGACCCCGGCAGAGCATCCAGTCTTGAGCGCAGATGGATCAACAAGATCATTCATGACGAGTGTGGCCTTTCCCCGGAGCTTACGGCAGTTTTCTACAAGCTATTGAAATATATGAACGGGAAGAATTCTTTGGAGCTACTCCTCCTCCGGGAAAACGTATCTCGCAATGAACTTCGGAAATTGCTCCTGGAAATCGATGAATACATCATCTCAGTACGTCACTGGTGAAGATACTTGCGGGGATTGCCTTGTTTCGACTAAATGGAGGCTCCACCAGACAAGTTTTTGTCCCTCTGACTTTTTAAGTGTCTAAGAAGTCCAAATAATGTAATTGTTGCCGGTAAATTACCGGAAAATATGGCCTTGAGTTCGGTGACAGCAAATATTTTGAGGCATATTATGATTCTTCACCTCAGACATTTATCACGTGGAATCACCAGAAAGGTGCGTTGATGCCTAGATTTGAATGGTGCTCGTTTCATAAAACACATTCAAGAAGAAGAACTCATTTACCAAATGGTTTTGCCATATGGATTCGATATATCTGAAATGGATTCTATTCGTACTTGGCATACATTGATTATATGAACGAAGTTTCAGCAATTTATTTGTTGGTTCCCTGGGAGACATAAGTGGAATTGTTTTTGATTCATTTGATCTTAAACTCTAATGTTTTACTCTGAAACAATCCAGTCATCTAAAATTTATCTCGAAAAAATCACTTGGCAATTTGGTATGCGTCTCTGAATCGGGTCTCGTCCAAAATTACTTGGGCTTGCCTTCTTAGCAAACTTCTGGCTTTGTTTTTTGGCTGTTTCTGGCCATGTTTTCTGGACTACTACACATAACAGCTGCCTTCTCGAAGAACATGCATGGACCGAGGATATTATTAAAACTCGTCGCGTCTCTTTTAAGAAGACAGTGGTAATATGTTCTGGTTGGAATTCTTGGAACTCTTGGGTATTAGGTGTTGGATAGATGAGACTGACTCACCACTTTTTTCCAATCCTGAATGGCAATTTTCTTGGTCTTCTACCTTTTCCTTTTACCGCACAAGTGAGCTTCTCCCAAGGCCTCTTCGAAGCAAAGTCAATTTTCCTCTAGGCGCATTATTATTTCTGGTATTAGCACCAGCCAAAGCATTAGCATCTCCAAGGCAATTCTTACACTTGGACATGGAAACAGAGTCATCAGGGATGGATTCAAGAAAATATTCGAAGGGACAGGCGATCTGTTTCAAAGCTAAACGCTGGCTAATGGTTTGTTGGGAATTCTGGAACGCCTCCAAAGCTCGCTAATCGACTAACTGGCCCTGTTTAAATTTTGTTCCTAATACTGTTGTTACCCATTGAGTCTGTAATGTGCTTGTTGCTGTATTTCATAATTCCACCGAGGCTCTCCTACTTCGTGTCAGCGAACAGAAGAGAAAAAGAAGCAAACTTGTTGATTGGAATCTTTGCATTTGATTAGACATGCTGAAGGACGATGGTCCGGATTTTCTATAACCCAAGAAAAGGTTTTTGTGTTTTGAAGCCCAGGAAAGTCTTTGGTGTTTTGGAACCTAAGAAATCTTTCGATTATTTGAAACCTAGGAAATCTTTTCATGTTTCGAAACCTTTCAAACAGCTTTACGAGCATGGGTCTACACGGCATTATCAATCCGAGGGTTTGATTGAGCGAAATGGTTTTTTTTGCTCGTACTAGACGGAGGTGCCATGATGGCAATATATCTGATTGGACGAGTATACAAAAAAATATTAACCAAGAGTGACATGTCAAGGTGACGAAGGCCAACGACAATCGAATTGCGTTCGGATACAAAAAAATGTCAATTTGCATGTTACTTGTCTGTCCAGCATAACCCAGCCTAGTAAATTTGGCTTTCTGTGTTAAGCATTTCCTCAGGCTCCATCAAGAGGGAAGCTCAAATTGATTGGTCTGTTTTGAAGAATCCGCCAAAGGCATCGTCGTACTCTGTTTCAGAGCTGTGTCCAACCAAGAAACGGATTTTGTCAGTCGACTTAAAAAATGCCCACTTCTCCAGACTGTTGGACAACTGTTGCGATTTGACAGCAAGAATTTGGTTCTGAACATCTCTTCAAGTTGCTCCGCTAACTTTGATTTTTGAAGCGACCTATTAGCCCCGGCTCGAACAAAAGGTAGATATAAAAACAACGTCATGGATAGAATTGGGACTAAATATGCAGAGTGGTGTCATTTCTTGGAATGAAAAGTGCAAGGGACAAGTGAACTATGTGTCCGTTTTGGCGTCGTCTTTGCTCAACAAATGTGAACAGTACGTCCATCGATGTATCCCACTAGAGTCTTGTACTCACTTACAAGCAGTTTCCAAAGTGACACCAGCACTATCACGTATAAAGTTTGTGTTGCGAGAATGTGAAGAGGTAAAACTGGCGGCAAAAAAAAAAAAACAAACAAACCACAACGACTTCGCTTTTATATGAATCTGTATTCCTTACACTAACTAGCATGCCACAAAACCAACTTACATCTTCGGTGCTTGAAACGTGACGCCTTCCTTGGGAGATGCATGTGCTATAAAACATCAACCCAAACAGTCATCAACCCGAACAGTCATCAAACCAAAAACCCAGTCTTCAACACCCAGTGCACGCCGCATACAAACATTCATCGCCAAAGAAATCACACTGACCCTAACACTCCTCCCACACAGATCAGGCAAAGTTATCCTCTTGAGTGGCCTCCAACTCGTTTCCTTCAATTTCAGTGAAGTTGCTGAAATGAAGTGGCCGGTGTAACTCATGATAGAAAGGAATTGGGATATCCAACTTGAGTTCATACAAGCTGTTGGGATCCCAGACTGGTCCGATAAACGAAAAGTTCCAGATTCCATCGTCCGGCACCAAAAAGCCGCCCATGATTCGGTCCGAGAGAATCAATTGTCTCTTCTCACTGAAAGAGGGGCTGAATCCGGCAGGTGCGTTTGATATCAAGTCCTTGTTGTTTGCTCCCCATTCGTACCCAGCTTCCGTTAGCGTGTACGCAGACAAGGTCACGGATCCTGGGGTGAAGGAAACGGTCAAGGAAACCATATCTGGTTTCCAGTCAAATTCGTTATTCTGTCTAAACTTGGACGCGGTGGTCACATCGATGGGCCCCATCATGTTCAAGTCGTGGCTTTGGGTGTGAATCCACCCGATGAGCTCTAGTTTCAGCAAAAGATCATTTCTCTTCCTGTCAAAAAGCAACGTGGGGAACTGAATGGAATGCGTAGAACCGAGCTGCGGCACCAAAGCAATGGCCTTAATTTCCTTGATTTGGCTGTTGTCCAAAGGCGACGACCCGTAAATAAACCCACCAATTTGCGTTCTCGTGTCGGAGATCTGAACAAACTTCTTGAGAAGATTCTTAGGCATCACGTAGGTGTAGCTGTCATCGTCGACAAAGTCGTCCGAAGAAACGTATATGTTCTTTGTCCGCAAGTGCAAATTGTTGGCGGCTATAGCTCTGCTCCTCCATTCATTTTTGGAACTGAAGTCCAGCTGCTCGTAATTTGTTGTGGTGATGGTGGTGATCTCTTCTCCGTGGACATTTTGCGTGGTGGTTTTCAAAGCTGACAACTGGTTATTCGCATTAGCCATCTCAGACTCCGCTTTAGCTCCACTATCTATATCAGAGATTTCTTGACGTTTTGCTGAAGGCGCTCTGATATCTTGGCCCAAGATCAAATCCCGGATTTCCGACTGCGTCAAAGATTGCACGTTGACGTTATTTTTCTTGGCATAGTCGTTCAAAATCAAGTCTCTCAATTGAGTTTCGACATCAATCCATTGCTCATCCGTAAGAGTAGGCCACAAGTGGTGGCTTTGGGTCGTGATGCTGGCATCGGGTCGAAGGATCAAGTTAGTTCTCTCTTGGTTGATGCCCAAGGCCCTGAGCAAGAGAATGACTCTGGAAAAGGCCGTGTAAGACGAGATGCTTTGGAGCCAGTCGTCATAAAAGTTGAAAAGAACCATCTGCGGCTCGCCTGCTTTCAACACAACATCAGCCAATTTATCGATTTTCAACGCAGACGCAAACGGCAAGTGGAGCTCCGAAGAACGGATAGTGATATTGGGGAAGTCAAGCATGTGCACCTCAAGAGGATCGAGAACTCCCTTACGAGTAGCAATCAATTGCTTGGGTTGCTCTTCTCTTGGTAAAGAGCGTACCAAAGCAGCCACTTCTTCTGCAGTCTTCCACTTGGCCAATTGCCCCAATCTTTTCTGTCCAGCCCATACCAGTGTGTGAATGATTTTCAAAAACAATTGTCCAGATTTGGGGTTCAACATAAACACCGCTCCATTTATTGGCTTCGTGGTCAAATTTCCTTCGAAAGTTCGATGGACTGTTACTCGGTAAACATTAGTGTCATCAATAAACAATTGAGTTTCATTGTTGAACAACTCAGCATAGTTGGAAGAGTTGAGCAACGCAACTTGCGGCTGTGACTGGTACAATTGCAAACCTTTTCTGATCCTCTCTCTGAGGACGTATAGAGCAGGATTTGCCTTCATGATTTCCTTCATTGCATTTTGCATCAAAGGCTTCATTCCGCTGAACCAGTTTCCGTACACATCGTACACATTATACGCAAGGTCTACTCCCACCATGGCGCCCGTTGGAGAAGGATACGCACTGGTGCTGTCTGTTGTGTAATCCAAAAACTTTGCTCTGGTGTATCTCGAAATATCATGAGAATCATAGTCACCATATCTCAACTGCACGTCCATCCAGTACTTGGTGGCTGTTGAACTGTCGAAGGAGTCGTTTTTGTCGTGTAAAAGCGATGGTCTGGACACGTTCCACTTATAGGTACTTGTCAAGACGATGTCAGCCGAGGACGAGTTCATTTTGTAAGATTTTCTAGGGTGGATCGCCTGTTTCTCTACCGAGTCAATTCTCAAAACCTCCAACTCTTTATCAAGCACCTGACATATATCTTGCACCAAGCTTTCATGGATCTTCTGCCACAAGTGCGCACGGAAGATTTGAATCAAAGATATCTTCAAAGTGGGGATCTTTCCATGGAGGAAAATTCCCGTCAAATCAAGCTGCACCAAGAAACCGACGTACACATTGGCCCTGTTGATGGTGGGCGACCACCAAAGGGTAAACCGACGGTTTGGGATTTGACTCAACCCCGAACGTTGCGCATTGGTCAATTTTTTGAACTTCAAAGAATCTTCGAAGCCCGAGGCCTTTTCCCAAAAGAGTCCTTCCCAGGAATCGAATCCAGTGCCCTTGAAAAGAGTATGCTCCAAGATCGTCTCGATTCCTCCAAGCGCTTGGATCACATCGGTTCTATAAGCAGACAAATTCCAAAGTTTTCCATCATGGTGATTGTTAGTCCACCAGAATGGATTGTACCGCGCCAAACTGAATTGCTTAAACTCTCTCCGTATTCTGTGACCCTTGTCGTATGCCAAAGTTTGCCGGTCTTTCTGGAACAAGGTACTAATTCGGGGCAAACCTCTATCCCAACTGGCCTCCATGTCTTCGAATGTTAGACGACGGTTTTGTTCAGCAGCTTCTTGTCTTTTAATGGTGTATTCAGCCCACACACGCTGTGAGTCTAAGAACTCGTTCTCCCATGTGGTGATGTATCTGAACACAGTAGGTATCATCCTACCTTCTTGGTGAGTCATACCTGCTCTAAAATGGGTGATACCAGTATCAGTCTGCTTCGACCATTTCAAGTCCGAGGCTGGAATCAAGATGTGCGAGGCACTAAGCATGCCCAAACCACCAAGTTCTTTTGGAGTGTAAAACACTGCGGGTGGGAACCTGGAGGGCATTTTGGAATTCAACCCCATCTTGACCTTGTTTTGGATTTTCGTCTCGCACCTCACCAACACATCAAGTAACGATTCCGTAGCCACAATTGCTTCTCTGTAGTATGCAAACAACGCAATAAGAGATGTGTTCCATTTTGCTGCGATCTTGGTGAATGTCGCCGAGCCCGAAGACATGAGGATTTGGCGAATTCGGTTCTCGAACTTCTCCACGTCATCTTGGGACACTTGAAGATACGCTTTCGCAGTTCTAGCCTTCGTCTCTTGGTTGACAAGATCCCATACACCTTCTTGTGATGACGAATCCTCCAACATACGACACTTGGGGAGTATTCGGACCTCAAAGCCGCATAAAGAGAATAGCAAGTTTGGATTCTCAGGAGAGTAAACAGACGCATAGGTGTTTTCCCATTTCATCTCGGTGAAAGACGCGGGGATTCTTCCCGATAACTCCCAGAAGACGGCTTTTCCAAGGTTAACGTCGGATCTCATCAACTTCATCCTCGAGTCTCTGGGCCAGCACTTGTGATTGTTGTACCCTATGACGTTTTCAAAGTTAGGATCGGGGTTTTCGGTGAGATATTCCTGAATAAGACCCTCGGCCTCTTCACGATCGAATCTGAAAAACACATAGATCTGATCGAGGTATCTCAAGTATAGCCTGATTGGGCTCGCAGTCTCCGCAGTTTTGTCTTGGAATTGCAAGAACCCGTTAGGTTGATGAACGGGGCCTGCAAGTTCGGAGGCCCTTTCCAACCCTAAGATTAACAAGTCAAGCACCAATCCGTAGTATTGGTACACAAAGGACGAAAACTGAAGACCACGGACCAACCCCAACTGATTCACGTGGTTCATGTCCTTATAAGTAAGACCAATATTGTTTTTCGACGTGATGTAGTCGGCAATATTTGGATCAACGATCAACCGAATGAGCCTGTTCAACATGGTAAAGTCGATATTTTCAGAAAGTTTGCTTAAAGAAGTCTGGAACAAGATATTCGACTCGCCATTGGCAGTGCTCCAAACGTCATCAAGATTGTTAATTCCTTGGCACCATTTGTAAACCAACAATGGCGGGATCTCGTCATCAGATGGTTTGACCCAATTTGGAAAAAGTTGTCTTTTGTCGGCTTCGTACCACAAGTACTGATCAAGATATGCATCGGTGATTTTTTCAAGAGGATCAATGGCGTACGTTGGGACCAAATGGCTGTAATGATCCATCATTTCCAAGCCTGCCTCTTTGAAGATTCTTTGAGTTAAGAGATACTTTTTAATCCGAGCCAAGCACTCGTTGGGGTTGTCATAAGCTTGCTCAATGAGAGCCAACTCCTCTCTTTGTGCCGAATTTAACCGGGAATTGGCGTTGTAACTTTCCTTCAAGTTTTCAAGAGCAAGAACCAAAAGCTTCGTGTCGTGCTTGTAAGAAATTGGGGGAAAAGGAATGGGACTGAATCGCCTGCTCTCCAACCAATGAACCATTGTCTGGAACACAATCACAGCCTGGTCTGGCGAAACAAAAGGCCCGTTCTTAGAGAAGTTGTCTTGCCTTTCTTGTTCATTCTTGATCCACAAACGCGTAAGTCGTCCAAGATTTTTCTTCACAACAGTCTTCTCAACAGTAGCACCTCTTCTAATTCTCTCTCTGTTGTAATGAGCAATTGAGATCCAGCCATCTGCCTTGCCCTTGATGTAGTGCTCGATGATTTTCTCGATTGGCTTGGGCAAGCCAGGTACTTTCCAAGGAATGTTCGCTTTCCAGCATCTCCAGGCCTCACTTAAGTGCTGAAGAATCAACGCGGACTTGTTTTGCTTCAAGCCATCAGGAATCATATCCATGATATCATGCATGACTTGTGCACGTAACTCAAGGTCGTAGTAGGAGTCAATTCTTTGCTTAGTGACTGTTTTGGCCACGTCATTGCTTCTTCTACCCTCAAATTGTCTTGCCAACAAATTACTTAACCATCGTTCGAGCAAGGGAATGGTTCCCCGAATGAAAGATAGCCATACCCTCCACGCAGGCTGCCAGAAGCCACAGCCGGGTCCCTTACCGATCTTCTTGTTAAAATTTGAGTAGACAATGTGCTTCAAGTCTTTACAAGCACGGATCTGGTGCATGACCTTGTACTTGTAACGGTAAATACCTGTTAGTTGACCAAGATGGTTAAGGATGTAGTAGATGCCATCAGCCAACTGGTAGGCATCAACGTTGCCCAAGCGGAACTGGACGTGAGAATCCACGATGATTTTCACCACACGCAAAAGCTCACGGATTAAGTGAAATGCATGGCCGAAGCGCGACTTCTTCCTCTCTTTAGTAGTCAAGGTTTTCGTCGGTTTCAAGTTGAAGTTGTAGTCGAGATGGAGATATGTGAGGCCTCTTTTGTGAAGCAAGAGATTGAGCATGTTGTGACCCTGCCTGCAAACCTGGAGGCCCGCTTCGACCCAATCGATCGTTGTTTGCTGAAAATACTTCGTTGATTTCAAGCTTTTAAGAAGCTTGAATTTCGTTTGATTTTGGGAGCTCTTGGATCCTGGAGGGTTGCGGAGTTCGTTAAGCACGTAACTTTTCAAAAGCTTCTGGTAGGAGATTCGGACCTTGGTTGGGACATCCGCAGGTGGTCTTTCCTTGTACCACGACTTCACGAGCGCCACATCTTGGGCCCGAACGGTGTTCCCAGCGCGGCGGTTAAACGGAAAGGGTGCCCATAACAATCGCAATGCCGCAAACGTGTTTTCGGGTTCTAAGGGAATGGGTGCTACTTCGGGTGGCAGCGTGGATGTCATCAAAGGCTCAAAATCGGGGTAGACTTGAAAGTCGCCCAAATCAAAGTCCAACAATTCTGCCTCCAGCTTTTTGGTGGAAAATTTATGTGGAATGATTGGGTTGTACGCCTCGTTGAACACAAAGGCCAGTTTGTGGGACACGTCCGAAGCAAGCTCCTCGGGCTCCTTGATGTGGTTGCTGAGTGGCTCGTGAAACCAAGGAACGTGCACTTCCTTGACAAACGAGTTAAACAAGTAAGGGTAGGCGACCTTGTACTCAGTTTTTGTGGGCGCACGGAAAATAATGCGATCGAGCGAGTTGAACTCGGTGAAATCCTCGTTGGCCTTGTTATTGATCTTGTCCTTGTACAACGGTTCATACCTGGGACCACCGGGCACGACCACATTGAGACTTTTGGCGGTAAAAAACGCCCGTTTATCGAAGAGGTAGTAGTAGTTTGCGTCGGTCACGTGCGGTAGGAGGGGCAGGGCCAAATTGTAGAGCGTGGCCATGGCCGCAAGCCCGAGGTTCCATTTTTTGTAGGAGGGACCATTGACGGAGCCGCCAGAAGAGCCCAGAGACGCAAAGCTGTCCACAAGTGGCTTCTCGTCGTAGAGCCATTCAAAGATGCTGAGGTGCGAGTACTCCTCTGCATCTAGTTGGATGGCGTCCGGCAAAGCAGTATCCTCGAGGTGCTCCATCCAGTCGAGTGGAGGCTCCTCATCATCAAACGGCGGGAAACGCATGCGCTTGAAGTGTTTCCGGTCGCGTTTCTCGCGTCTCATCATGATCCACAGCGCGGCCCACTGGGCGGTGTAGATGGGCTCCACCACCCGCGGGATTTCGTCGACAAACGTGATGGCACCCGTGGTGTGGTAGAGCACACGTACATCACGCGCGGGTTCCCATGGCTGGGGCATGTTTTCCAAAAGCTTAAGAATTGCGTGCGGCATGTACTTGAGAGAGCCCAAATGCGCCCGCTTATCGGAGGCGACTTTTCTGCTGGAAAGATCTGCGTGGTCAAGCATGATTTTGCGGAGATGCTCCGGTGGCATTTCGCTTTTGGGCGGCCTTACAAGCCGCGAAGCCCCCTGGAGCTGGGGGGTGTTTTTGGTGGAGGTCTTGACCGGACCAAACCGTTGTTTCTGTGCATTTAACCAAGCGCGTTTGCGGGTCTCCAAGACGCGAGAATCCACACCAGAACTAGCCGGGGTGATCCGTGCCATCTTGCGAGGCGGCTCTGTCCCTGCCAGAGGTGGAGGAGGCGGACGCACATGCGGAACGGGCACTGTGAACGGTCCAGGTGGTTTCGGAGGAGGAGGAAAATGACCACGAATATGTGCTTCGGCCAGTGCAGGCGCCCGCGAGGCATTTGGCCCCGGAGGGGGTGGCGGAGGAGGCGCACGCCTTCCACTGGAACTTTTTGGGGGTGGCGGAGGCGGCGGAGGCGGTCTTGCTGGCATATTTGCGGTGGTTTTGTGCAATTGGAAGGGGCCAAAAGGAAATGTATCGCCTGATTAAGGAGATGACTTGGGTTGATGCATCTTGCAGTGCGACATTCGGAAGATGTATGGGTGAGTGTTGTTCCGGCATCTGGGTGCAGTCCGGGAATCTTCCGTGCTGGTGTGGTCCGGTGATTCAGTGCCTTGAAGTGCTTTTTTAAGAGCTTTCTAGAAGAGATTGATGCATTTAGTTTGCTTTTACTTGACAGTAGCTTATTTTGAAGAAATCCCTTTGTACTACGGTCTTTTGTCCGGGATGCTTGTTGGCGTGTGAAGGTCCTCGGATATGTAGTCTCATGCAGCACATTAATCCGCCGTGCGCACCCAAATATCTGCCAATCTAAGAAATCTTAAAACCGTTTGTTACCAGCAATGTTTTCCTTCTCGATTAGGTGCTTGTTTCGGTACAAATTAGTAGACATAGTACATTCTGCATGAAATATGATATAGTGGCCAGGGTTTGAGCAAACGAATCACCGAATATCCGCTGACTATTCCACCAGTCTGAATTTGATCACATCCGTCTTACAGAAGTGGAATGGTTCATGGGAAGAACCCCCTCCTGGTCATCCCACATCAATAATTCCGCAACATCAAACAAACAAGGAGAAGGACAATCATCCGTGACTTTCAATTAATTCTTTTAAAAGGATTTCGAAGTATCCAAAGTGCAAAGAGCCCGAAGTGAAAAATAAGTACTCTAAAAGAAGCTAAAGTCCAACGAAAAGCCTCTGTATCCAACCACAACTACTCTGGACCGTCTTCTAGCATTCCAAGTAGTGATAATAATATTGTTGATGGTAACTACGTAAGTATCACGGGCTTTCTATGGAGTGGCCACTTCGAAACATTTGTATGTCAAAGTGTTTCAAGAACTGCGGACACATAATTTTTTTAGATTCTTCGGGAGCTTCCTTCATTGGGTGATTGTTCTTTCCAATCATCTCACATGTTCTCGGCCTACCTGGTGAAGTACCTCGAGTTGGTCGTGTTCATCAAGAGAAAGTTAAGTATAGCCATCAATGTTTCAAAATGGGCCCACTTTAATTATATTCTTGCTGGCCACAGTATCAAGCATGGGGGGTATTACAAATACCCTTGTTTCATAGAATAAGACGGAAATTGCGAACAAGGGCATCCGTCTTATTTTCCCATCTGACTTTGGAGTGGCTGCAACGCACAAAGGCAACGATAACCTGGTACACATTTGAGGTCCTCAGATTTCAACTTGTGAAAAAAAAAAAATAATAATAATAATAATTGCACCTATTAAAAAACCATCGATTTTGACCAATTTTGGTCGGGGTCCAAATGGATACGGTAAATTGGTATTTAGGTGTTTCCTGGCAGTGTCTGTGTGTACCATGGCAGTGTTTGGCTATCTTCTTTATAACGAGAGACATCGTGATACCGGGGGATGGTGCTTGAGGAGTTAGCAAGAGCTCGAAAATCTCTAAAAAGTCTTACTCGGAACATATTCTAAATTTGAGCAGCTGGTACCACAAAGTCATTATGAATACTACACCAGTAAAATTATCAATGCTGCGGGGGTACCAACTTAAGTGACTTTGTAGCGAGAGTTTAGTGAAATACACTGTAGTATAGTGGTGGCAGATAGAGGTGTTTTAGTTAAATATTTGGGCGATTCAAGGGAGCGAATTGCTCTAGCCATAAGCCATTTGCAAGAATATTTCAAACAACTCTCTTTCTTTTATTACACTTTTATTGGCTAATTCTTCTTAACTTTCACATTCTTTGCATATTCTCATCACTGCTAGAGATTCCCTTACAGAACTTCAGGGGGGTACTTTAAAGCGTTTGTTTGGGAATTAGAATTGGAATAAAGTCAGCATCTAAGAAACTGAGGATATATAAACATTAGTAAAAAATGCGAGGAGCTCCGACAAGCCAACCGGACCTTTTATAAGAAAAATGGGTTATGGAAGGTCGCTTTCTGGTGTATCAATCGACAATTGTACGTTACACTGTAAACTCCTGATAACGCCGTATAGTGGACTCCATAACCTTCTACAAGATCTATGGATTGGATTCAAAATCTGGTCTGATGGCTCTTTAGAGACCTAGAGTATGATGCCTCAAGCTACACAATATAGAAAGCCCCGAATTCCATAAAGTGGGAAGAGTTCTTTTTAAATCTCTTGAGAATCCTCAGGGCCTCGTGTCTCAGTGCCCCAGTAGACCATACCCGACTATCCCCAGCCAATCAGTCCTCATAAGCCCTCATAAGAAGTCCGCGTAAGTCCGCGGAAGTCCGCGTAAGTCCGCGTAAGTCCGCGTATGTCCGCGTAAGTCCGCGTAAGTCCGCCACAAGGCTGTCCGTGTCCAACTTTGTCCTTTGACTACTCTAACCACCGACAGGAGGAATGTATCTTTCAGATTTCCACCATGTTAATAATCTTTTGGCTCGGGTTTCATTCTTCATCATTCCTCATCTCTAAAAAGAGAACTCGGTGTATCTGGTCACTTCAGTTACAAAACGTCTAGTGTCATCAAACCCCGGTATCAAAAGACTCCAGTGGTTTTCTTTGAAACAAAAAAGTCCTCACCAGTCCAATTCATGAGTATGTTTTTTCAACACGTAGAGTAAGATTTGCATACTGCTCTCGTTCTACACCCAAAGTTTTCGTCGTCATTCGTGAGAATGCTGCGTCCTTGCTTCCCAACATTATGAGACTCATGGATACACATGAGCACCCAGAAATGAGACTCATTGAGACTCATTAAGACGTATGAACACCCAGGCCCGCGCAACAGTGCTTGACAACACTCACAATACACACTATTCAAGACTGGGTGGAAAACAAACAGAGATGTTACGAAAATAAAAATTTGGGAGCAACCCTTCCTTTACGACGCCCGCACATAGGACCCGAGGATTTTGAAAGATGTGGTCTGTCGGAATCGGCCACCCCGTCACCCCGTGATTCTGACTCGGAGTCCCCCGGATCTGGCTTGAACTCCCCCCGTAACTAGCCCAAAGCTCCCCCGGAACTACCGGAACTTCGCACTCATATTGTTGGTATCTTTTCTATCTATAGCAGAATGAAATACCGTTGCTGATAATTTGTGCATAGTAATATTACTCATGACACTGACACTTCAGATACTTAAGATGTATGGAAAATCTTTATATTCGACAAAACCAAAATACTTTCTCTAAAGAACACAAAAACCTGGGTGAAAAATTTGCTTAAACAAATTTTATACTCTCATCTCATCACGT